>CAWVOZ010000207.1:0-44844 GCA_963931855.1 Philhelius festivus | reverse complement strand
ATACCACACACTCAAAGAAATTTCCTGGTCACTGTTATCAAATTTCCTGTATTATTCTACCAGATTACCGGATAACTAGATTCCGTCAAGACATCTGGTACAATATACCAGACATCCTGGTAGCCAATACAAGGAATAAAAATTTCCCCTCCGAAATAATTAAATCAGAAATCCTGGTAGTATGTATCTCCCTCCTGGTCCAATCTACCATGAAAATATAAATTGTGTCCTGGTACCTGTTACCAGGAAAATGGTAGCAATTACCAGAAATGTTTAGTTTTTTTCTGGTTCCTGCTACCAGGAGAATGGTCATATTTACCAGCGATAATACATTTTTCCTGGTAAAATCTACCAGGATTCCGGTAAAATGTACCAGGATTCTGGTAGAATATGCCAGGATTTTCGATGTTTTTACTGGTAGCAGGAACCAGGAAAGTGGTAATACTTACCAGGAATATTTTTTTTCCTGGTTAAATGTACCAGGATTCTGGTAGAATATACCAGGATTTTTTTCGTTGTTACTGGTAGCAGGAACCAGGAAAGTGGTAGTATTTACCAGGAATATTTTTTTTCCTGGTTAAATGTACCAGGATTCTGGTAGAATATACCAGGATTTTTTACGTTTTTACTGGTAGCAGGAACCAGGAAAGTGGTAGTATTTACCAGGAATATTTTTTTTCCTGGTTCAATGTACCAGGATTCTGGTAGAATATACCAGGATTTTTTATGTTTTTACTGGTAGCAGGAACCAGGAAAGTGGTAGTATTTACCAGGAATATTTTTTTTCCTGGTTAAATGTACCAGGATTCTGGTAGAATATACCAGGATTTTTTACGTTTTTACTGGTAGCAGGAACCAGGAAAGTGGTAGTATTTACCAGGAATATTTTTTTTCCTGGTTAAATGTACCAGGATTCTGGTAGAATATACCAGGATTTTTTATGTTTTTACTGGTAGCAGGAACCAGGAAAGTGGTAGTATTTACCAGGAATACTTTTTTTCCTGGTTAAATGTACCAGGATTCTGGTAGAATATACCAGGATTTTTTATGTTCTTACTGGTAGCAGGAACCAGGAAAGTGGTAGTATTTACCAGGAATATTTTTTTTTTTCCTGGTTAAATGTACCAGGATTCTGGTAGAATATACCAGGATTTTTTATGTTTTTACTGGTAGCAGGAACCAGGAAAGTGGTAATACTTACCAGGAATATTTTTTTTCCTGGTTAAATGTACCAGAATTCTGGTTTAATATACCAGGATTGACGATTGTTTTACTGGTAGTAGGTACCAGGAGAGTGGTAGTATTAAGCAGGAAAAAAAATTCCTGCTTAATACTACTACTCTCCTGGTACCTACAACCAGTGAAAATATCGGCAACCCTGGTGTATGTTACCAGCACTCTGGTACATTCAACCAGAATAAACGATATTTGTAGGTACTGGTAGTAGGTACCAGCAGAGTGATAGTATTTATCGGGAAGAATAAAATTCCCGGTAGATACTACCAGAGTAAAAGATACATTGTACCAGAAAAACACTATTCCCAGTAAAAACTACCATTATCCTATTAGTAGATGCCAGAAAAAAGTTGCGAAAATATGAACATTTTCTGGTATCAACTGCCAGACGAATGGTAGTATCTATCAGAAATTGTATTTCACTTGGTCAAATGCATCTGTATCTGTATGGGAGAAATTGCTCATTAAAGAATTAATTAATGCTTAATTCAATTATTTTATAGCTTTTATACTTACCATCTTAAGTCTTACTGGCACCCAAATCTATAGAAAACGAAAAGAAAAGAAATCCACCCAAGGAAGAAACAAAATCGAAGCAATTGACCTTTATAAAAATAAAAAATGAAGCGTAAAAATTATTATAAAATATTAGTTTTTATTGATGTTAAACCTAACAGTCTTATTAATAAATGCTTTCATAATTGCAAGCTTTTAAAATACTAAAATGTATACTTAAAAACTAAAAAATAAATTACCAGTTTTTTTGAAATCAAATAAAAATATATAACATTATACATTTTTAAAGCATTATCATATCTACTAAATACCGATGGTAAGATATTTTAATGGAAGATTTATAATAAAAATATATAAAATCTTTTACGGAGTGTTTGCTTGCATATCATCATTTTGGGCTGATTTGGACTTCAGGAATTTCAATAATGAACGAACTTTTGAGTTTGTTCCGGCTTTGTTGATTTGGTAGAAGTATAGGTCTATAAATTCCCAGAAGCTTTCGCATTGCTTTGGGTATGCAATATTTAACGAGAAGAATGTTTTCAGGCATACATCAATTGCGCGCTCGAATGTGAATAACTTAAAGTGGCAGTTGTCAAAATCAACATGGATTTCTTCAACTTTTTCTATCGAGCCAACTATTGTTATTACTGGTGGTTGGGATTGCAGGGTTGAGGCAGCCAATGCATTTTGATGTTCTTTGTAGTCCTGCTGTAGACTGAAAACTCTTATTGATGCTTCTTGGCTATCTGCAACCGTGAAACGCTTTTTGCTTTCCCTGCCGCTTGGTGGCAAGAGATAATGCAAGTGCGTAAAAACCATGGCGACTCTAGAATCTAAAATAAAAATAAGGTGTTTATGATAGTAAGGCTTAATTGGCATTTAGATAATAATTTCTAACTACATAAAAAGAAAAGAAATTATATATCGTCGTCGTTTTATGAAAACTCCTTAAGTCTATTTACAAAAAAATTGACTTAATTCTTATCTATTTTATTGCACAATGGCTACGCCAAGTCCATTCTTCAATTGAAGCTCAAGATCGTGCTATTCTGATAATTTTTTGATTTTCGTATATTAATTTCCAAGTTTAAATGCAAATGTCTCAAAAAACAAAACATGGCCTTATGGAGTTTTCATAGAAAGACGACGATATAATACATGTCATTTTTGATAAGTTATAGATAATAATTTATTCATGTTTTTTTTTTTTATTACAAACTTTTAGAAATAGTGCTCGTATGGGGATCGGACATGCACTTTAAGTTGAAATCCTGTAATTTACTCCGTATCTCGGTGTTTGCAATCAGTTCCGGGAAAACGTTTTTGAGCATCATATTGCAAAACTCAGTCATCTTGGTACTATCCAGAATAGTGTCCTTGTTCCCAAACATTTTGTTAAAATCTGATTCAATCTACAAAAAAAAATTAAGCATACATTTTATGTTTTTTTAATCGTTTCCATACATAAAGAAATAAAAACTACTTTTTACGAGTACATAACTAAAGAAATATGCTTTATGCGTGACGTTAAATAACCAAAATTTAGCTTTATTTCATAAGCCATAGCGAAAAATGGTTGCAAAAGCTTAAGACACTTGTTAGCTTAAGCTCGGCTTTAATTTATAAGCTAGTAACTGACTAATGAATTATATTTCAATCAGAAGTCAGTTGGTGACTTATGAATTAAAAAAAAAATTATATCATCACCTTCTTAGTGACTTATGAATTAAAAATTATTAATTAAGAACCTACTAAGCGACTTATGAATTAAAAAAAAAATAAGTCATGACCAAGTGACTTATGAACTAAAAAAAATAATTCGCAACCTTTTATGTATGTGACTTATGTTATGAATTAAAAAAAATTCAAAATAAAATGAACGACTGGTCGTTCGAACTTGCTCCTATGTAATAGACTAGGATTTCTAAAAACGAATGTATGTTATTAAAGAGAACGGTTAATAAGGATCAAATTTATTTCTTAAATTATTTTGGTGGTAAGAGATAAAAACAGAATGCTATGCAAATATGAATTTATGCAAAAATTTGAAAATTTGAATTTCGAAAAAACTAGCTTTTATATACAAAATTTTTAAAGTTTTTTTAATTAATAATTTTGGTGCGTCAATTCAAATTTTTATTATTCTACGAATGAAAAATAAATCAAAAAAACAAATTAGGTAAGCCGATTTTGAGATATCGAATTTTTCAAAAAAAAATTTCTTTTTTTCCAAAAGTTTCGAAATGCTATGTTTTTTTAATTTTTGAGAAACATCTTTATTAAAAATGTCATTAAAATACGTTATGTCCATAATGAGTAATTCAAAATTTGAAAAAATGGTTCTATGGTAGGTACAAGCTGTAATATCTTAATTTCAAAATGTTTTTATCAAATTAAAGATCAAAAGAATTTATTGAAAGAACACAATTTATCAAAATTCTAGGCGCCGTTTTCGAGAAAAAATACGATTTTTGAAAATCATTTTTAAATTTTTTTAAATTTGTATGGTGGGACCTGTTTTTTAGGTAAAATAAAAAAAATTGTTTTCAGTTCTTGTAGACTATATTAAAAAACTTTCATTTATGAAGTTTAAAAAAATCTAGTATGGGGTTTTCAAAATATCGAGTTTTGAAAAACAAATTTTGAAGCTTTTTAAGAAATCAAAAAAAAAAAATATTTTTGAAAATTTTAATACACAAATTTAAATTGTTGAAAAGCCTTAGCATACAAAAATTATAAAATTCGGTTGTACATAGCGTTGCAAATTTTTGAATTAAAAAATCCATAAGTCAGAAGTCTGTAGATGACTTGTGAATTAAAAAAAAATAATTCCTAAGTTAGTTAGTGACTTATGATTTAAAAAAAAAATTAATTCATAAGCTACTAAGTGACTTATGAATTAAAAAAATTCAATTCATGAGCAAGCTAGTGACTTATGAATTAAAAAAAATTCAATTCATATACTAATGGATGAATTTTGATTAAAAAATTATTAATTGGAAAATTTATAAGCTAGCATGATAATTTTACGGCACACAAAAGCATGAGCTCTACTTTCGTTAATAATTAAAAAAAATTTGAGTCAAAACAAGCTTAGACATTTCCAATCTACCAACTAGCTTATGAATTAAATTTTTTTTAATTCACAAGTCACTAACTTGCACATGACTTAATTTTTTTTTAATTCATAAGTCACTTAGTACGTTCTGAATTATTTTTTTTTTAATTCATAAGTCACTTACTTGCTCATGACTTAAATTTTTTTAATTCATAAGTCACTTAGTAGGTTGTGAATTAATCTTTTTCAATTCATAAGTTACTAAGTTACTAGTAGCTTTATCTAAATGATTTTTGTTGTATCTTCACTTTTTAAGTTTCTGAGAAAAAAAAATATTTATAAAATTAAAAAAAAAATCGTATGACAGGTACCGTTATTTTTGGTCTTAAAAAAAAAGAAAAAACGTGTGGGGGGAAACATTAAAAGTGATACCTACCAAGTTTAAAAAAATCGACCTAGCCGTTTAGGCTGCAGTCGAACAGATCGTAATGTCAAATTTGATTCGATTTTTTTATGAATACATAACTTGCCTTATAGTACCTATAAGTCGCAAGTAAAAATTAGTCATGATCAAGTTAGTGACTTATGAATTAAAAAAAAAAATCACAACCTGCTAAGTGACTTATGAATTCAAAAAAATATATTCATAAGCTAATATTTGAATTCTGATTAAAAATATATTAATGGGAAAACTCATAAGCCAGCATGATAATTTTATGACACACAAAAGCTTGAAATTAGCTTTCGTTAATAATTTAATAATAATGTAGTCAAAACAAGCTCAAACATTTGAAATTTACCAACTAGCTTATGAATTTAATTTTTTTTAATTCACAAGTCATCTACAGATCATGACTTAAATTTTTTTAATTCATAAGTCACTTAGTAGGTTGCGAATTATTTTTTTCTTAATTTATAAGTCATTTAATTTGTCATGACTTAAATGTTTTTTAATTCATAAGTCACTTAGTAGGTTCTGAATTAATATTTTCTAATTCATAAGTTACTGAGAAACTTATCACCCCTATTATGGTTGTCAATTATCAATTGATTTGATTAATAATGAAATTTGGTACTTTTAAACGCAATTTTATTTAAGAAACTATCTGACAATATTAGTCAATTTTCTTTCTGTTCACAATGGTAAGCATCATTATCAATGACCAAAACTTTTTTTAATTGGGTTATTAACACCCCTATTATGGTTATCAATTATACAAATTAAAATTAGACATTTAATTACCCAATGAAAAAAAGTTTTGGTCATTGATAATGATGCTTACCATTGTGAGCAGAAAGAAAATTGACTAATATTGTCAGATAGTTGATAGTTTCTTAAATAAAATTGCTTTTAAAAGTATCTACCAAATTTCAATATTAACCAAATATCAATTGATAATTGACAACCTATCAATAATCAAATAGGTACCTATTTAATGTTTTTAGTATCATGCTATTTACAAACTACAAAAATGTCTGTTTATTTAGTGCACCAACCGTAATTTTTAATTGTGTTCAGAAGCAAATTATTAAGAAAATTGCTTTAGTACGATACTAGTTAGAAAATGTTTAAAATTAAGAACGAGTAAGTAAACTACTTTAAATTTTGCAATTTGTAAGTAGCATCATACTATTATACCTTAATAATAGGATTTTTAATTTTAAATGTTCAATGTTAATGAAATGATAAATGTTTTATATAAATAATTAACATATGTACATAAATGTTAAATAAAATAAAAGCGAAATTTCCTGAAGAAGTTAAAAAAAAAAACATCGAGAACTAATGAAATAGTCTTATTTGCATTCGGAAACCACGGATCTGTAAGTCTGTCCCTTTTAAAATTTATTTATTAAATTAAACACCAGATAACCTCCAACGGTGCCGTGATTTAAGGCCAAGTGACATAAGGCCAAATTAAAAAATTTGGCCTTATGTCACTTTACAAAAGCGACAGAAGCCCATTTTTTTTAATTTGGCCTTAAGTCACGGCACCATTAAAAAAATCATTTTATGTTCACATAAGATTTTTTTAAGTATTTCGCAATTTTTTTAAGTATTTTATCTTATGTCGACTTAAGGATTACTTTTGTTTCTGTTTGCGAAAATATCTTAAGTCAACTATGATTAACGAATAGAAAAGTCTTAAGCCAATATAATCTTAAGTCTATTTTAGGTATTAAAATTAAGCAGAACACACAATCTTATGTGGACTTAAGATATTTTACCTCGTGTAGAGATGCATCTTTTGAACATTAGATGAAATTGTTTTTGTCTATAAAAAAAAGCAAAGGATGCCGATAACACAGAACTGTAGCCTATTAGAATGGAACTGAGGATCAACAGAAAAACGCGAAATATCTTTAGTCGACTTAAGTCAATTTTGATGATTTTTCAGTGCAAAAAACACTTCAATGCTGCCTCCCAAAAAATCTTTCAAATGTATACTTTATTCAACTAAGCATTTATATGTAAAATTTTATGATCTTTTTTTGAAATTAATTTCAAAAAGATATTTTTAATATTTCGGCTGTTATAAGGAAAAATATGACTTAAGATAGTTTGGCTTTTCCTTAAATTGAATATTATATTAATTTCCAAAATCTTAAGTTGAGATAAGATATTTTGCCTTGCGTTTTCGAAGGCCTTTTTCAATTCTTATGTCTATTTAAGATGAGTTGCGTGTGTAAAAGTGGAAAAAAAGAGATTTAAGATGATATTTAATATGAAAAAATCACATGTGTTCTATTGAGATTTAGTTATAAAGAAAAAAACAAACGCTTGATTTTCTTGAAAAAAAAAAAAAAAATTACAAAGAGAAACAGTTTAGTTTTATTTAACTTTGTTTTTAAAGTCAATGCAAACTTAAAATTAATAAAAAGGAAATAAACCAAATTACAATTCATTGGTGATAACTAGAGCAGAAATTGAAAATTGGTTCTACCTCCAAAACTAACGGTACCACACCCGTAATGTAAGATCTTATTTATCTCGAAAACGGTTCTAACGATTTTAATAAAATAAAAAATAAGTGAGCTATTATCTATGGTCATGAACTATATTTTGGTTAAGACACCGTTTTTGTTTTCGTTTGTATTTTCGTCTTTCTCATTAACGGCTGTAACGATTTAAACTAATTTTCTTAGCAGGAGCTCCGAAGTTTAAAATAGTATTGCATATACAAATATTCGCAAAAATATGATTATTTTTTTTAAATTATTTCCTAAAATCAATGGCTCAAAATTCTAACTAGTACGATGTTAAAGCCTTTTTAAATCAACGATTTTGCAAATTTTATTCGAATTTAGCATCATACTTTCTCAACACTTTCATTAAAGTTAAAAGCATCGTAAAAGTATCGTGCTTTTAGAAACGCCACCAGAGGTCTGTTTACTTAGTTTTTTGCACGAACTGTAATTATTGATTTATGTGTGTTCAGAAGTAATTTATTAAGAAAATTGACGATACTAGTTAGAAAATGTTCAAAATTATGAATGAGTTAGTAAGCATATTAAAGTTAGGAAGTTGTTTATAAGTATCATACATAGACCTTAATAATAGGCTGTTTAAAACTTTGCGCTATTTTTTTTAGAATTGACATGTAATTATTTAATTGAAAATGGTATCCCAAATTATACTCTTGAAAATGTTTTGAGAAATTTCTTTATGAGCTTTATTTGCATATTAAATTCGAAGTTTTCTGGCTAAAGACGGCAATTTCATACATTTGAACATTTTGATCTCATTATATCTATGTTTTATATTTATAAAATGTATTTTAAATTCCAAAGCTCTTTTACATAAGAGTAAGTTCGTGCGATGCAGTCTTGCATTTGACCTATTTTTGGTTGTATGTATGAGTTTCATTTGTAATTATTTTTCAATAGTGTATGAAACAACACTGCCTGAAACACTAAATGAAAAAAGAACTGAATTATCAACTCATCCACTATAAACGTTCGCAAAAAAGGAAATCCAGAACCAAACTATGCTTAAAAATATCTTATGTCCTTGTTATAACGGGCATTTTGTTAGCTTTGCAAACGCTAAAATATCCTATGACTACTAAGGAGAGACAAATTTCAGTTTTAAATTTAAAAAATCATTTTATGTTCAAATAAGATGATTTGCGTTTTCACACTTTTTCGGAATTTTTTTTAAGTATTTTATCTTATGTCGACTTAAGAATCAATTTTGTTTCTGTTTGCACGCGCGAAAATATCTTAAGTCAACTTAATATGATTTATGATTTCACAATAATAAAAAAGTCTCAAGTCAATATAATCTTAAGTCTATTTTAGGTTTTAAAATTAAGCAGAACAAACAATCTTATGTGGACTTAAGATATTTACCGCGTGTAGAGATGTGCTTTTTGAACATAAGATGAAACTGTTTTTCCCCATAAAAAAGCAAAGGAGTGAGATAGAAAGATGCCGATAAGACAGAACTCTAGCCCTATAGAATGGCACTGAGGATAAATAAAAAAACGCGAAATATCTTAAGTCGACTTAAGATACTTTACCTTTTCAGTCGAGATAAGTATTTGGTGTGAGATTTTTCAAAAATAAATTTCATCTCAAGAACAATATCAGTTTTTGAAAATTGATATATTTTTTTTTAATTTGCAATCATTCTCTATTTGTTTTTATGTTGTGTTATGTTCTTTATGCAAATTATTTCTTAAGGTAAATTGTGTTATTTATATTATTTTTATATACATATATGAAAACGACTAGAAAGGGAAAAATAGTTTAAAGAAATGCCTACTCAAATAAAATTTACTTTGTTTGTTTTTTGCTTACGTATTCAAAGCCGTTTGAAAAGCTTATGAAGTGCCATTTTTCGTAAAACTCATTCCAAGTGATTAATTTACGGTTCGCATTTTTAAGATCTGTTTGCCGAATATTAAATGTGTTCTCCCATGCGTTTTCCTTTTCTTGTGCGTTCATTGTAAGAAAATCATGTCTCATTTTAGTACAGAGCTTCTCTGCATCTGCTGAATTTTCTGCGTCGAATTTTATCTTTTTTATAGAATCTGACAAACACACCTGATTTATATAGCGATATTTTCCACGAACATTGTGAAATTTGTTTGCAAGTGTGCCTTTTGCATTTTTCGCACCTTTCTTGAGGTAAAAATAATCAAGCTATGTGCATAAAAGAAAAATAAAAGCATACATTGACAAATGATATGCTACATAATTACTTACTGGATCTTCATTGAAAGTAGTATGTATTTCTTCAGCAAGCTGTATCAAGTCCTTTGTAGTAAAATTTGTGTTATTTGTGATTGAGTAATTCACAATCAAGTTCACAAGCAGGCTGCGTACTACTTTGTTGTCAATGTTTTTATTGTTCTTGTAATAATTTTTAATTGTTTCTCCATCATTGCAATTCAAAATATCCACCAATTTTTTACTGCCATTCGATGGAATGGGAGAAGAATGTGAAGTTGTTGGTGTCGACGTATTTTGAGATGCTGAAAAATCATCTGCTAGTGTTTCGTATGAAATAGCAGAAGAAAGACGAATTTTCCATTGTTGCCACATATCGAAGAAAACGATTCTACTTGCAGTTGTTATATTTAATGTGTTCAAGAATCTTTTCATGAAAAACGGATCTGCAACTTTCAACACGGGCACAAAAAGATTTTCATCTGTAAAAACAACTTTTGGGTTAATCTCAAAATATAGAAAAAAAAAACAAAATTTTAAATTTACCAATAAAATATTGGTGATGCTGAATCGGAATCTTCCACGAATTCAAAAGATTTTGTAGAGCTTCGGTTTCATTGTCACAATCCAAACAATAAGAATTTATTAATTCTGTAAACGAAACGTTTTCTGCAACTTTCTTGACTTTTGGAAAATCGTTTCCTGGCAGAATTTTTCCACTGTGATCTTCAGAAACAGGCTTTTCAAATGATACGTCAGAGCTCAGTATTTTGTCGCTTTCCTCTACCAACGTATATGCAATAAGCGATGGCAGTACTTCACTTGATGAAATAGTTATAACTGGTGGTTCTCTATTTTGAAGAGGTGATATCGTTTTCTCCTCCATGGTCGCTGATGAATGTGGCTCTAATGTAGTACAGTAAAACCCGCTTAAGAGAATCTTTATTTCAATTAAGCGGGTTTCTCACTTAAACGAACCCCGCTTAAGTGAAGAAAAATTTCACTTAAGCGGAGTTTGGATAAGTGAAAAAAAATGTTCACTTAAGCGGATTTAAAAATTCCATTAAGCGGAGATTTAATGCTTGAAACAATATTGTTTTTATCTTTTGGACTCGCCTTGAAAGAAGTTAAATAAAATAACGATTTAATAACACAAAAATAATTTATTTAAAAACGAAAACCAGCAAATTTTTGTTCTGTTCCGATTCAATTTTTTTTTCACAAGAGTTTTTTTCAATGAAAAATATTAAAAATTAAGTAAGTTATCCGGATTTTTCGCTTAAGCGAGTTTCACTTAAGCGAAGTGTTTTAAGGGAAATTGGCCGGAAAATTCTTGGGGATGAACAAGTGTTTCAGGCAAGCGGGTTTTTCTCTTAAGCGGGTTTTACGTATCATAATTTTTCTTTGGTGACGACATCTTCATTCTTATACAGAAAATAAATATCAATAGATTATTTTTGGCCTTATCATCAGCAAACCACGGGATATTTTGTAAAAATTCATTGGAGGGCTTTTACAATGGTCGATTCGCTGTAAATGATACGATATGTATTGAATTGGTGTAGTTGCATTACCTATTTCGATTGCAGCGTAATGTTTTCGAAATGAATTTATTTTTATCCGCTGACACACCAAAAACGGAAGTGGTTCCTCAGAAAATTTAACTACCTCTTCAATTCGAAATACAAATGTATTTTCGCATGTATTATCTAGTAATTGTGTTATGAAGTACCCCTTTTTGAAAAGTTTTCCGTAATAAATACATTGAGTATAAGTAGCGAAATTTGAAAAAAATCCCTGTTGTAATTTGTAATTATTTATCAAGTCGAATTGGCATGTATTAACGATATGGTTATTAGCTAACGATACTGTTTCAGGAGTTCTCTCGTCTAAGAGCGATTGAGCGAATTTGAATTGAAATTTAAATGATAACGTAAGTGGAATATTTCGCCGGCTGTTTGTAATTCGGGCATATTTTTTAAACTCTTTATGCTTAGCTTCATACTGAAAGCACCAAAAATTACGAGGCACGCCTGACATTTGAATTACCAAGGGGTAATGAACCATAAAATGATGCTTGGGCTTTAAAGTATCGTTAAACAATCTCACATAATCAAGGTGATGCTGTCGTATGAGTTCTCTAAGGTGTTCAATTATATCATTAGAAATATTGAAATCCAGAAGAATTTCAATCAATTATATCATTAGAAATATTGAAATCCAGAAGAATTTCAATGATTTCTAGAAAATTCAAAAAGAAAGCCCAAACCTCGTCGTTTTCAGGTATGCGATCGGCTACGTTTTTTTTAAATGCATATTTTTTAAATTATCATTCGTAATTGGTTTTAATGAAATATTTCCGATCTCAATTTCTCCATAGTTAAATGAATTAACTCTATCATTGAAAGCTTCTAAATTTAAAAAAAACTTCATGTCAAGAATATATCGAATGATGTGACAAATGTTGTAATGACAAACACCCTCAAATATATCATGCATTACATCAACTGCATAGTTAGAAGTTACGTTAAATGACGTTATAGAATTGAAAACTGAATCGTGATGTATGCCAGTTTGTTTGTAATCATTTATTGCCACATCTTCTAAATAGTTTTGCTTATTACGTAACATATTTTCAATTTCACATGGTGCTGTAGAAGTTTCTTTTTTTGGAAGCTTGCAAATCCGGCAAAAATAAGTACTAGAGCACGAAGAAAAACCTAGCATTGCATTCAAGCCTAAATTATCCCCAATTAATAAACCCAAAACAAAGTGAACCTTTTTTATTCCTTTAGACGTCAATATTTCAATACCAGTTTCTTCCAAAAATTTAATTTTTTCTATAAGTGAGTGAAGACATTTTTTATTTCCATACAACTTATAGTCCTGAGCTTTAAAAAGAGCAGCTAAAAATATATCGGATCTATTCGGAACAACGGGAAATGAATAATAAATAAAAGATATGGGATCAGCGTGAGAACCTAATGGATTATTTATTTCTGCATCATCCATGTATATAAAGTACGGTATTACAATTTCATGAGCAGAGAATAAATTGCGTTTTTCCTGCCATGCCTTTCCCTTGATGTAATGGGAAAAATTGTTTCTATCATTTGAAATTTGGTTCATTTCATCAATTGTTTTAATTAAAAGATCATTTTTTTCGAAAGTTTTTCTGAACTGAAACTCGAGCGGTAGAAGCACTCCTGTCGTTATGTGTTCTTCGTGGCAATTAATTCCCTTTCGATACACATTTTTTAACTCTTCATTAATTGTGAATTCATTCGCAACGCAAAAATAATCATTTTCTGTTAGCCAATGTATTAGTTGGTGATCAGTGCAACATGAATCGAAGGGATTTTCCACTGCCGAAATTAATGCTGAATAACGTAAGCGATCTTCGACCGAGTTTTCGGTTTTAATGTTAAATAATTTGAAAAGTCTTAAAATGGGTTCATGTATGGATTCTTTGACCATTGTAATAATTTTAGCCGCATCTTTACGTGATAAATTGTCCATGCTGTACAATTTTAAAGCAAAATCAATTCCAATATTATTAATATCAATATCATTGTCAATACAAGGAAGATCATTTTTAGCATAAGAATGATTAGTGTCAAGAGAACATGAAGGCAAATCTGCCACCGAAGATGAAGCCGGAGGAGAAAACGATTTCGAAGAACCTTGCAAACAAGTTGGCAAAAAAGAACTCGCATCAATATTTGAGCTTGACGAAAATAATGTTAGCCCGTCTTTTATGTGCGTTTTGCAGTGACGTGAAAAGTTTGAAAACGTGGAAGTAAATGACATGCATTCATTAAAAGCACACCGATAAACACCTATTCCATCCAATTTATGAACCAATTTGAAATGGTTAGATATATTTTTTAAGGAAGAGCAGTGTTGTTTGCATATAAAACAATCCATTTTGTTTTTTTTTTATAATTTTCCTAAAAGTCAGAATATGTATTGGAGATGATCTTTAATATATAATTAAGTTCGACTTGGTTTACAAAATAAATTTACAAACAAGAAAGTGTAACTCACCCTTGATTTATTTAAATGTACCAAATGATGACGCTGCTTTTCACTTGTGCTGAAGCTGATTTGCTGTTTAAACGGTTGACTCTTTTTTTTCAATTTTTGCTCTGGATCTTTTACCTCTGGGAGTTTCTTTATAGTATCGTGTTCTGCTTTAGTTTTCTGGTTTTGCTGGTATGGGGTTTGAAAATCGAAATAAAACATTATGTAAAACATGAAATGGTGTACATTATCTACTTAAAGTTTTTATACAGTATATTAAAAACTGTTTCAACAAAGACTTTTACATTTTCTTACTTTTGTATTAAATCATATAGTAAGTTATAGTTAACACAAAAGTAAGAAAATCTAAAAGTAATTGTTGAAACTGTTTTTAATATTGTATTTATTATATTATTAGATTAAATACATACAAAACCCCTTATGAAGTAAGGAATTCTTATAAAACGTTGGGTAAAGAATGGAATAGTCTTTTATTCGTATTGAAAAATAAAATGTATGTAAACTGTAAGAGGATAAGCTTTCGATTTTCATGCGAATGCTATTTTTATAAGAAAATCTAGAAGAAGTCTGTAGATTAGGTTATCTTCACAAAACATGTAATTTACTGGTAAGTGGCAGTTAATTGTTTAACTCATTATAATTACACAATTTTGCGCTGCATTTTCAAATAAAAATTGCAAATAAAATTTCGATGCCCATAAAATTTATTTTAATTTAATTAAATATATATTTGAATTAATAAATTTTGATTCTTAAAAACTTTAAAACTTATATGCAAAAATAGCATGTGAACATTTTAAAAAATTTGAGAAAATCACTTACATATTTCGAAAAATGTTTTAAAGTTCTTTCCAGTGCACATATATTTTATTTTTATATATATATATATGGGCTTATCCCTGTAAATTTTAACTTTTGAGTTTGAAAAAAAAAAAAAAACAAAAAAAAAATTAAGGCACGCATGTAAATTTGAGTTTTTCTTCAATTATAGACCACGAATAAATAAAAAACTTCAAAATAACTCCTATGTATTGCTTGTTGAAAATTATAAAATAATAAAGTATAGAAAAATGAATTTAAAATAATTAATTTTAAAAGACGATCTAATTGATTTGATTTTTATTTTTTAATCTTCACAGCCTCTTTTTTTCAAACTTATTTGTTTAACACTTTTACCATTTTTTTTAGAGTTTCTAGAGCTTAAATTACGCTCATTGTAAAAGTATAATCAAAGAATGCTTTGGAGTGCTAGTAAAAAATGTGCCTTTTTTGAAACAGTTTTGTTAACTTCATAAAATTTGTACATGGAGACCATAAAAAAATGCCCCATGATCAATGTTAAAAAAATAGACACGAAAATTTGTGACAATTAAAGATTTACGAAAAATCACGCAAGGCAGTTTTTTCTAAAATTTATATCATGTAGGATTATTTATAAGGAAGGCACGCACTCAAAATGATTTCAATTAATTTTGACCTTCATTTATCTGAAAAAACAAAAATTGTACTAGGTAATCTTATGTTAAACATTATTTTTGCAATAATACAAAACGTTAATTATCCACGCACGCATCCAAAAGTCTCAATATTCGATGATTTTTTCGATTTCAAACACTTTCGCACTATATCGATGGTTCATTTTATAAATTGAATAGTTAAAACTCAATGATATATGTATATAATATTATAAGTTCCAAAACCTGAATATTTAATAATAATGTCTATATATTTCGACGCATGGTAAAAGTTAAAATTTGCACGGATAAGCCCATATATATATATATATTGCTTTTGTTTATTAAAAATAATTCAAAGTTTATTGCTCAAAACTGAATTTTTTAAATTCAATTGTTAATCAAATAATGATGTTTAACTTTTGTGGGTGTATTAAATTCCTAGCCATAAAGAACTACATCGCAGAGCCCAATATTCTTTTCTGTCAATCCTTGTCTCAAAACTACGGTTGATTTGCGACAGAATTAATTTAAATGCAATACATGTGTATGTTTCAAATCATATTTAAGAAACAATTTCTTAAAAAAAATATAAGCGTCTTACATGTTTTTGTATTATTTTCTCTCTTTATAGTATTACTACTTTTTTAATTTTTTTTATTTGAGTTCTTACAGCAGACGGCTTATCAAGCCATGGTTTGTAAATCTTTTTAACACAACTATTATACTTTTAAATGATTGAAAAAATAAAGAATTTATCTATCTATCTATCTACATATATTTTCGGAAGTTGAGGAAACCAGAAGAGAATCGTAAGTTGAAACTGTCAACTTTGAGTCAAGAAAAACAAAATCACAAGTTGAGAATAAAAATCCTCAAGTTGCGGTCAACTTCTAATGAAGAAAATGGCCCTTGAGCTATTTCGCGGTTTTTTGTCGATCCTCAGTGCCATTCTAAAGGGCTACAGTTCTGTGTTATCGGCATCCATCTATCTCACTCCTTTGCTTTTTTATAGACAAAAACAATTTCGCGTTCAAAAGATTCGTTCAAAGATTCGTGTTCAAAAGACACAACTCTACACGCGGTAAAATATCTTAAGTCCACATAAGATTGTCTATTCTGCTTAATTTTAATACCTAAAATAGACTTAAGATTATATTGGCTTAAGACTTTTCTATTATTGTGAAGTCTTAAAAGCAACTAAAGTCATCCTTAAGGCTAGCCGCGCACTATCAATTTTAAGTTGCGAAACTGTTTGGTTACTTATAGAAAACAGATGAACTGTTTGGTTGAATGTCCGTGCAGTTGCAGATAACAATATGTTCAATAAAATGGCGAACTCATTGTAGGCAATCGTTTAGTTTGTGTCGAAACACAAACATTTTAGTTGCCCGAACCAAGCAGTTTCGCAACTAAAAATTGCTAGTGCGCGGCTGGCCTAAGTCAACATAAGATAAAATATTAAAAAAAAAATTGCGAAAAAGTGAAAACGCAAATTAATCATCTTATGTGAACATAAAATGGTTTTTTTGATTCGAAACTGACATTTTTCTCTCCCTAAGTAGTCATAAGATATTTTACCGTTTGTAAACCTAAAAAAATACCCGTAATAATAAGGACATAAGATATTTTTAAACGTAGTTTGGTTCTGGATTTCCTTTTGTGGGAACGTTTTTCTTTTAGTGAATGAGGTGATAATTAAGTTCGTTTTTCATTCAGTTTTGTTTCATACGCGATTGAAAAATGATAACAAAATGATACACTATACACATACGTATACAACATGCCGAGACAACTACAGCCAAATGAATTTGCACCTTGCAACAACAAAATTGAATTTTTATGCTGTGAATTAGCTAATATATACTTCATGTCCATCTAAAATAATAGACTAAGAGCCCACAGCAATTTTTTGGTGTGATTGATAACAACAAATAATTAGCAGAATTTTGTTGCAAGGTGCAAATTCATTTGGCTGTAGTCGTCTCGGCATGCAAATATAACATATGTATGTGCATGTGCACAATTTTCAATTTCTCCTCGAAATCATTAAAGGCGCTTGAGTCCTTTAGGCTAGGCGCGCGTTTTTAATTTCACAACTGTTTGGTTGCCAAAATGTGACTAATGGGGCTATTTGGTTTAATTTTCCGCGCAGGTGCATATAGTTGAATCGGTCATTTCCAAAACCGCATAAGTCATTCAATTAGAATTTTTCAGGAATCAATAAAAACTGTTTCATGCACAAAAATTACCACTAAAATACTTAATTAAGCATACAAAAAAGTCGTTTAAAACTCATTTGTTTGTGCATGAAACAGTTTTTATTGATTCCTGAAAAATTTTAATTGAATGACTTATGAGGTTGTTGGAATGACCGATTCAATTATATGTATTTTAGGCAATCGTTTAGTTTGTGAATTCAATAATAATAAATAATTTCGTGGCCTTAAAACGAATATTTATAAAAAATATTTCTGAGGCAAGATTTCTGTCTTATTGCCATGGAATATTCAGTTTTTTTTTTATGTCAATACATTATGAGAGAAACTTTGACCATAATTCACGTTTCCAGTTTTCGGCGATGCTAAAAATTCCGTGGAAATTTTTTTCCACGACAACCCCCAATGAATTATGAAAAAATTTTACTCAACAACGAAAAAAAGTTTTAGTTTGAAAATGTTTCAAGTAAACTGCAAAATTTTTTCTTTTACAAGTCACAACGCGCCTAAAATCAAAATGCATGCCGCATGGCGACTTGAGAAATCTTGCCTTAGAAATATTTTTAATAAATATTCGTTTTAAGGCCACGAAATTATGTATTATTATTGAATTCACTAATTGATTCAAATTTATAAACTAATTATTGATATATTTTATTTGATATGCTCACAAATCACAAAGTCCCTAAAATCAAAATGGATGCCGGCTCAAGAAATATGAAAAAATTGTTTCACAAAAAGAAGAAAAAAACTTTCTTCAGTCTATTTTCTTACTTTTATGCATATTTTTTTATAAAATATTGATAACAAACTACGTATAAGTATTACTTACCAATTATTTTGTCACTGCAGTAATTTTTTTAATGTTTTTTTTAACGTTTTTTTTAATGTTTTTATTAACAGGGAACGACCAACGAGAACGACCGCGCACGCACAAGAACAATTAACCAACTAACTAAACTAATGACGCGACGGGGATATGATGAATGAGAATGACGATGGCGATGTGAAACATAATGCCAGGGCTGTTTTAGAGGCTTATGGTACAAATTTTTAATCGATGCAAGAAAATTATTTTTACATGTAATTTGTAACAATATTTTGTTTGATAGAAAATTGTTACAGGTATTATTTCTGCGAAATAATTATACAAAAATGCAATAGATATTTTTTGTAAAAAATTGCAACCATTTTAAAGTTATATGTGAAAGAGGTTTCATTTTGAGTTCGATTTAAGACCAAACCGCACATTTTTTGTGTATTTAATATCCGTAGAAACACATTTGTCTCATGTGGTGTGCCGGCCGTATATAGTATATTTCCATGAAATATGAAGGGACAGACATACTTCACTCCACAACATGACACGTGAGATAAGTGTGGTTCTGACTTTTATTCATAGTTATTTTTTTTATTATCACGTCAAATAAACTAAGAATTGAACTTGAAGCGTTTTTAAAAAAATAACTCGTATAGCTATAACTGGGTATTTTTAAAATTAGCTATATTATGTGTTCAATTTATGGCTAATGAAGCCACAGAGTCAATAAACATTTTATGAAATTTTGTCAACTGTGTAAAGTCTTTTAACTGCATACAAGTATCATGATTTTAAGAATAAGTTTCGATTAGGCCAAACAAATTTACTTAATTTTGACATTCATGAATTTTGCTTGTGCAATGGGATTTGGTCCATGTTTGTTTAACACTTAACCCAGGGGCTTCACTGGCAACATTTGGGGCAATATTGCCCCACCATCGATCGATAGGCAATAATCGCAGTTCCATTTCTGAGGCAATATATTTTTATGATTCACCTTTTCAGAATGGCTTCTCCGTGATTTTGGGTACCCTCTACGTTATTTTGAAACTAAATCTAAAAATAATGAGAAAAATTAAACATTTTTTTGAGTTAAACTTGTAAATTATGAAATTTAAACAGAAATTGCCTGGCGACGAAATGCCTATCAAAGTTATAAATTCCCCATTGCTAGTGAAGTTGCTATTGTCCTTAATATTGCTATTGGAGCTAAAGCGTTAACTACAAAAAGGGCCCATGATTAAGTTGTAGATTGTAACAAACCAACTTTCAAGTCAAATTTAAAGGTATTTGAAGTGTCTTTATGCAAAAAATATATGAATCCCCTTAAATAAATATCGATATTATTTTCATATCCATCAGTGTCAATTAAACGCAAAACCTACATAACATCTCTGTATAAACGTTTTTGTATATTTGCACATTTCTGATGGCGTCACTGATAATATAAACCAGGAACCTGGTATCTGTTACCAGTGCAAATGTTTTTTGTTCAGCGAGGGAAAGGGAAAAATACATAAAGAGGCTTACTTCTTTCTTCCACTCGTTTAGTTTTCCTGGTAATATTAATCAGGGGAATGGTACTATGAACCAGGCTAAGTTATTTTAAGCGGGAGAATACAGAAAAACAGGGTTGTAAAATGCTGAGTGCAGAACAGTCTGCGTTTTATAAATATTAAACTAAATCAGACTTATATATTAGTTGTATTTTATTTTCCCCCAGATCTGATCCAGATTGGATCTTTATTCGAAATTACATGTATAACAAAAACAACACAAGGCCCAGTTTTGTGTGTATTTGTTGTTATACGTGTTATTTTGAAAACGAAATCCAATCCGGATCAGATCTGGGGGAAAATAAAACGCAGCTATTATATTAACCTTCCGATGGCAAGCGGGGTTACCGATCACCCTACTACTTGAGAAAAACCATAATATCTAACAGAAAATGATTGCCTCTTTCGCTCGTTTATTATGTCTTAGATTTTAAAAAATCTAAAAAAAAGACTTTTCTCAGTTTCCTATTAATGTAAACATTCGATCTCATAATAAAAAAGAATTATTTTTCAGTTTAAATATTGTTTTATCTAAAATAAAAAGTGGTGGGGTGATCAACAACCCCAGTGGCTTTTCAAGTAGGAAATAAGCCTTGCCTTCAGAAAGTTGAACTATAACAAATGAATCTTAAGTTTAGAAAAATACACGCGTCAACATTTAGAAATACGAGGCACATTACCATAGTGCATTATCTCTTGTTAATTGGCACTTTTGGCTTAATGGCATTATGGCTGTTATCTGTATTAGTGAAGTTGCTTTATTCTCTAATATTGCTAATGAAGACACAGCGTAAACTACAAATAAGTGTAAATGATTAAGTTGTAAATTGTAACACCAATTTTCAAGTCGAATTTAAAGGTTTGTGTAAAAATTATCAGAATCTACTTAAATATATATCTTATCCACCAGTGTCAATTAAACAAAATACCTACATAACATCTCTGTTTAAACGTTTTTGTATATTTGCACATTTCTGTTGGCGTCACTGATAATATAAACCAGGAGACTGGTATCTGTTACCAGTGCAAATGTTTTTTGTTCAGCGAGGGAAAGGGAAAAATACATTAATAGGCTTACTTCTTTCTTCCACTCGTTTAGTTTTCCTGGTAATATTAATCAGGGGAATGGTACTATGAACCAGGCTAAGTTATTTTAAGCGGGAGAATACAGAAAAACAGGGTTGTAAAATGCTGAGTGCAGAACAGTCTGCGTTTTATAAATATTAAACTAAATCAGACTTATATGGGCTTATCCGTGCAAATTTTAACTTTTGCCATGCGTCGAAATATATAGACATTAGTATTAAATATTCAGGTTTTGGAACTTATAATATTATATATATCATTGAGTTTTAACTATTCAATTTATAAAATGAACCATCGAGATAGTGCGAAAGTGTTTGAAATCGAAAAAATCATCGAATATTGAGACTTTTGGCTGCGTGCGTGGATAACTAACGTTTTGTATTATTGCAAAAATAATTTTTAACATAAGATTACTTAGCACAATTTTTGTTTTTTTCAGATAAATGAAGGTCAAAATTAATTGAAATCATTCATTTTGAGTGCGTGCCTTCCTTATAAATAATCCTATATGATATAAATTTTAGAAAAAACTGCCATGCGTGATTTTTCGTAAATCTTTAATTGTCACAAATTTTCGTGTCTATTTTTTTAACATTGATCATGGGGCATTTTTGTATGGTCTGCATCATTATTTAAGCTATCTAGAGTAAAAAAATCTTTGGCTTCAATGCGTGCTTCATTATGTACAAATTTTATGAAGTTAACAAAACGAAGGTAAAAAACGTAACTGTTTCAAAAAAGGCACATTTTTTACTAGCACACCAAAGCATTGTTTGATTTTACCCTTACAATGAGCGTAATTTAAACTGTAGATATTATAAAAAAAAATGGTAAAAGTTTTAAACAAATAAGTTTGAAAACAGAAGCTGTGAAGATTAAAAATAAAAACCAAATCAATTAACTCGGTGCTTAAAATAAATTATTTTAAATTCATTTTTCTATACGTTATACCCTTATACTCTTTAACAAACAATACATATGAGTTATTTTGAAGTTTTTTATTTATTCGTGGTCTATAATTGAAGAAAAACTCAAATTTACATGCGTGCCTTAATTTTTTTTTTTGTTTTTTTTTCAAACTCAAGAAGTTAAAATTTACAGGGATAAGCCCATATATTAGTTGTATTTTATTTTCCCCCAGATCTGATCCAGATTGGATCTTTATTCGAAATTACATGTATAACAAAAACAACACAAGGCCCAGTTTTGTGTGTATTTGTTGTTATACGTGTTATTTTGAAAACGAAATCCAATCCGGATCAGATCTGGGTTAAAATAAAACGCAGCTATTATATTAACCTTCCGATGGCAAGCGGGGTTACCGATCACCCTACTACTTGAGAAAAACCATAATATCTAACAAAAAATGATTGCCTCTTTCGCTCGTTTATTATGTCTTAGATTTAAAAAAATCTAAAAAAAAGACTTTTCTCAGTTTCCTATTAATGTAAACATTCGATCTCATAATAAAAAAGAATTATTTTTCAGTTTAAATATTGTTTTATCTAAAATAAAAAGTGGTGGGGTGATCAACAACCCCAGTGGCTTTTCAAGTAGGAAATAAGCCTTGCCTTCAGAAAGTTGAACTATAACAAATGAATCTTAAGTTTAGAAAAATACACGCGTCAACATTTAGAAATACGAGGCACATTACCATAGTGCATTATCTCTTGTTAATTGGCACTTTTGGCTTAATGGCATTATGGCTGTTATCTGTATTAGTGAAGTTGCTTTATTCTCTAATATTGCTAATGAAGACACAGCGTAAACTACAAATAAGTGTAAATGATTAAGTTGTAAATTGTAACACCAATTTTCAAGTCGAATTTAAAGGTTTGTGTAAAAATTATCAGAATCTACTTAAATATATATCTTATCCACCAGTGTCAATTAAACAAAATACCTACATAACATCTCTGTATAAACGTTTTTGTATATTTGCACATTTCTATTGGCGTCACTGATAATATAAACCAGGAGACTGGTATCTGTTACCAGTGCAAATGTTTTTTGTTCAGCGAGGGAAAGGGAAAAATACATTAAGAGGCTTACTTCTTTCTTCCACTCGTTTAGTTTTCCTGGTAATATTAATCAGGGGAATGGTACTATGAACCAGGCTAAGTTATTTTAAGCGGGAGAATACAGAAAAACAGGGTTGTAAGATGCTGAGTGCAGAACAGTCTGCGTTTTATAAATATTAGATACACTAAATAAGACTTTTATAATTATTAAACTCTAAAAAATGAAACTTAATTTTAGAAAAATTAATTAAATTTAGAAATACGAGGTACATTATCAAAATGTATTATATCTTGTTAGTTGACACTTACGGCTTTATGGCATTATGGCTGTTATCTGTAATTAAGTATTTTTTTTTTCATATGAATGAAACATAATAAATGAAAAATATTATTCTGTTTACTTAAGTGAATTTTCGGTATTTTCCCACTTAAATGAAAAACTTAAATGATGAGTAAAAACACCGGTAGTACACTTAAGTGAAAAAATCATTTGTCCCTCATATACATTACTTAGAAAAATTGTGCAAGGACGGAACCATAATGTACTTATACAAAAATAATCTTTTTTTCTAACTTAAGTTAAATTTTATGGCACAAAATTTTAAACATATGAAACGTTCTCTAAATCAATTTTAGAATAGGCGACGAATCTAAATATTATGTATAAGACGAGAACCAACTTTTTGGTAGTTTTAAAGGATATAAACTATACTTTAATGTTAAAGAGCTCGTCTTACTTTAACACCAGCAACTAGCTAGTTTATCTTTTAAAAGTATACTTTATACGGATTGACAATGGTCATTTCATGACAAAGCAAATCGAAGTAGAATATTAACTGATGTTTTATTCAATTTTTTAAAAGATGTGCTTTGTAAATAGACTCAATCATTGAATATTTGGATATAAGAAATTCGAAACAATCGTACAAAAGCGCTTTACTATCTTTAATTTTATAAAATAGCGGCTGGCGATGGAAAATGAAATCTACATACAAATGTACACATGTTATGTATGCATGCGGCATGCCGAGACGAGTATAGCTAGCCAAATGAATTCGCGCATTGCAACAGCAAAATTCAGTGAATTGTGTGCTGTGAATTAGCTATATATGTATATATGTATTTCATTTACATCTAAAATTATGTAAATAACTTTTAAAATACAAAATATGTATCTATCTAGGTAGCATATAAAATCTTTTATTCAATTTCATATTTACTGGTAAATAGAACCAGAAACACTGGTAAATACTACCAACAGTTTTGGTAAAGTAAACAAAAAATCTTCCGAATAATTTTTATCAGAAGTCCGATAATATTAACCATAGCTTCAGATTTCATTTTAGTGGTAAATATAATCAGGGTTCTGATACATGCAACCAGGAGGATTTTTTTTTAATTTATTGTTTTTTTTTTATTATTTACCATGACTTCTGGTTCCAGGTACCAGGAAATTCTAATAAACCCTACCAGGAATATTACATATTTAATCAGGGTACTGATAAAATCTACCAGGATACAGATTTTTTGTTTTTTATCAAAAAATTCTGATAATAGTTACCAGTTTACCAGGATTCATTTATTTCCTGGTTCCTGGTATGGGTTATCAGATTCAAGGTAAATCTACTTTAGCAAAAAAAACTAAAATTTTAGTGGGGATTTGGTAACTTTTACTAGGAAAATAATATTAATTAAAAAGTCCAATAATATTTGTATTACTTTCAAAAAAATTAAAAATACATCCTGTTACTGGTATCTGGAACCAGAAATCCTGACAAATGAAACAATTTCATGTTTACTGGTAAATGGAACCAGAAACACTGGTAAATACTACCAACAGTTTTAGTAAAGTAAACAAAAAATCTTCCAAATAATTTTTATCAGAAGTCCGATAATATTAACCATAGCTTCAGATTTCATTTTAGTGGTAAATATAATCAGGGTTCTGATACATACAACCAGGAGATTTTTTTTATTCATACAAATTTTATTTTAGATGTTTACCGTGACTTCTGGTTCTAGATATCAGAAATTTCTGATAAACTTTACCAGTAATGTTACACTTTTTTATCAGGATTCTGATAAATACTACCAGGATACGGATTTGCTTTTTTATCAGAAATACCTGGTAACATTTATCAGTTTACCAGGATTCATTTATCTCCTGGTTCCTGGTATGGGTTATCAGATTCAAGGTAAATCTACTTTAGCAAAAAAAACTAAAATTTTAGTGGGGATTTGGTAACTTTTACTAGGAAAATAATATTAATTAAAAAGTCCAATAATATTTGTATTACTTTCAAAAAAATTAAAAATACATCCTGTTACTGGTATCTGGAACCAGAAATCCTGACAAATGAAACAATTTCATGTTTACTGGTAAATGGAACCAGAAACACTGGTAAATACTACCAACAGTTTTGGTAAAGTAAACAAAAAATCTTCCGAATAATTTTTATCAGAAGTCCGATAATAATAACCATAGCTTCAGATTTCATTTTAGTGGTAAATATAACCAGGGTTCTGATACATGCAACCAGGAGGATTTTTTTTTAATTTATTGTTTTTTTTTTTATTATTTACCATGACTTCTGGTTCCAGGTACCAGGAAATTCTAATAAACCCTACCAGGAATATTACATATTTAATCAGGGTACTGATAAAATCTACCAGGATACAGATTTTTTGTTTTTTATCAAAAAATTCTGATAATAGTTACCAGTTTACCAGGATTCATTTATTTCCTGGTTCCTGGTATGGGTTATCAGATTCAAGGTAAAATTGATCTTACCAGTAAATCCGATAACATACACCACGAATCTGATAGTCTTTACCAGGATTTCCCCTACCTTTTTTTCTACCAGGAAATCTGGTAGCAAAACTAACTTCCTGGTTCCTGGTAGGGGTTACCAAGATACAGATAAACACATTTTTACCACGAAATCCGATAACATACATCAGGAATCTGATAATATCTACCAGGATTTTCCCTACTTTTTTCTACCAGGAAACCTGGTAGCAAAACTAACTTCCTGGTTCCTGGTAGGGGTTACCAAGATACAGATAAACACACTTTTACCAGGAAATCCGATAACATAGACCAAGAATCTGATAACATTTACCACGATTTCTCCTGGTTGTATTATACAGAAAACCCGCACCAGGAAAATTTTTTGAGTGTGGCAGTACTCACATATGGATCCGAGACTTGGGTGCTTAGCAAAAGGCACTCCGACCTCTTAGCTGCGTTCGAGAGAAAAGTCTTAAGGAGAATTGTTGGCCCTATATGTGAGGAAGGACGATTTCGGAGACGGTACAGTCATGAATTGTACGCAATCTACCTAGAAGCAGATATCGTGACAAAAATTAAGCTCGGTAGACTCCGGTGGGCAGGGCACCTAGCTCGCATGAGCGAAGAAGAACCTGCTCGGAAAGTTCTTTGTGGTACATTCTATGTTAGACGACAGCGTGGTAGACCATGCCTGCGCTGGAGAAATGGCGTAGAAGAGGACGCCCGAATCCTTGGAGTGCGCAACTGGATGGTGTCGGCTATCGACCGGGATAGGTGGAAAGACTTGTTGAAAGAGGCCAAGACCGGAACCCGGTTGTCGAGCCGATGATGATGATGATGGTAAAAATTGATCTAAGATCCGAATTCATGTATTTAAACGAAGCGTTACACTTTGAACCCCAAACCCCAATACCTTGATCATATACCGCCGCCGACTAAACTGGCATCAGCACCTTTCGTCATCATTCGATCATCATTGGGTGGTCCAACGAAAATGCACGATGTTAATTGTAAATAAAACAAAAAGTTTTCAGAGAATAATCTTAATACTTTTTATTATGATAGAAGGATCTTTGACAATTATGTGTGAAACAAAATATCGGCCAAATACTCGCCACGGCTTCGGTGGATACCTCTATCCGATGGTTTATATTTTCATTGACTCTGAGACATAATTGAGGTTCAATGTCATTAATGTGCCGAATTATCTCATCCTTGAGCTCTTGACTTCTTGGCTCATTGACGTACACTTTTACTTTTGAATATCTCCAAAGAAAGAAGTCCAACGATGTCAAATCACATGATCGTGGCCGCCAAATTACATCCCCACGAGGCCGACGCGACGTGAGATAACACGGCCAACAATGGCCCAAAAACCGCACCAAACATTCACTCTTTGTGGACGCATCGGCTTTTCAGTAATCACTCGTGGATTCTCATTTGCCCAAATGCGGCAATTCTGCTTGTTAACGAATCCACTGAGGTGAAAATGTGCCTCGTCGCTGAAGATCATTTTCTTTGTAAAGTCATCATTCACTTCTGTCTGTTTAACCAACCATTCGGCGTATTGACAACGCTTGAAATGGTCAGGAGGCTTCAGCTCTTGAGTCAATTGAAAATTGTAAGCGTGTCAATTCAAATCTTTATCCAAAATTCGTATTAGTGATGTTCGTGAGATGTTCACCTGTCGAACACGTCGACTAGTCGAGGTACAAAAACTACATCTGCTACATCTACCCCCGCCACGAATAAAAATTCTTTTTTCGTTTCTTTCTTCCAGGAACTTCAATTGTGCAATTAGAAAACTGCTCTTTAACTATGAAGAACGTCAAAGCCGGAGTCGCACAAGGTTCAAAACTTGGCCCCTTCTTCTAAAGTCTGATGACATCAGACCAGCCCATCCCAACCGGTTGTGAAAACCTGCTGTATGCTGATGACTCACTTACATATGCAAGTAGATGCTCATATCCACAGACTGTTTCATTTTTACAAAAAATCGGTGCTTGTCTGCTTCAGGAGAACTCGTGAGTGCAGATATTGCTCAACAATCACCTGCAGAAACTTAGTTCTGAAACTTCCAGATGGATCCAACATTGCAGCCAAAAAGAACGTCAAGTACCTGGGTATTAACTTCAACGAGTTGTTAAGGTTCAACCCGAACTCAAGAAGTAAACTCAGAAAAGCCAACTGGGCATTCCACCGGCTACACCCTTTGATGAGGATAAGATCAGGACTTAGCCAACAGACGAAGGGGCTCATTTAAAAACAACTTCTGAAGCCAGTTATCAGCTATTGTTTTCCAATCCAAATCTCCAAATCTTCGAGAGAAAGATGCTAAGAATCTGCACTGGACTCCACTTCGACCGGCATCGAGCAAAACACTACAGGAACGAGGACCTTTACACAGAAGCAAAAGTAATACCGCTCGGCAAATACCTTCTTAGTTCGGCAAGGAAGCTGGTGCAGAACACCGTCAATCACCCTAATCACCTAGTGGGAAGGATGGCCACCGAGCAACGACATCCCGAGCCGAGGTACCTCAGTGTGATGGAAACCCTGGACGACACTATTTTCGCGGACAACGACGAAGCAGCCGGTTTCCTTCATCGCTGACACAGGGTCAGTCTACCGCCGCGGCTAAATGCCAACAGTTTTCCAAATCAAATCCAAAGCCCAGACAGACAGAATTCCGATACTCACTCTTTTCGTCTTCTCTACCATCGTCATATCAAAACTGACCGATATTTTTTTACGAATGAGCAACTTGCATTTAACCGCAATATAAACAATTCCAAATGCAACTTAAAGACCTTTAAACCGACCGGACCGCACAAAAGTGGAACTTTGAAAATCAAAACCATAATATTTAAAATGTTTTCCGTATGTTTCTGCACACGCTATAAACGTCCACATGTGATTGCAAGAATGATTAATATTTCCAAGACGCCCAAGTTAAGGCACTTTTCCGCAAAACAAATTACTTAGGAAGGTACTTTTCTTAAATAACGTTCAAGGATGTTGGCAAACACAACACATATGAGTATATGTACATATTTATGTATCTAGGGTATAACTTTTCGTTGCAAATTTATACTCCTTTAGAAATATGGTTGAGAAAAGGGAAAAATCATTTGGGATCCTTTCAAGGCAAAAGAACCGAAGTCGTCCCTTCATTTGAATAGTAAATTCATTTCCATGAGATGAAGTCTTAAGGAACTCAATTTGCAAAAGATTCGTATTCAAAGCTAAATTATTATTCAATTACGTATATGAAGGTACCTACCTAAAGACCACTCTCTGACTCTGGTTCGAGCCCGATATGTGACGCACAAAATACCATACATATAGCTTCTAAATATAGTACATGTACAGCTTTACCACGTGGGGCTTAGAAATCCTCATGTCAGAGCTGTAATTGGGGCGTCTTTTTTGTATTTATTTTATTTGCAGAAACAAGTATTCACAGGATGAAATGCACACATCTTTTCTCCGAACTACTCTCTTATAGAAGGATGCATTATCGCTTGTATAATGCCTATTTCCTCCTATCGAATCCAGCAGCATCGTTTCGTGGGAAATGAGTCTTTCATAAAAAAATCTGAATATGCACTGAATCAGCTAGCTGCCAGCTAGTTTCAATTTACTTGATTAACATTTCAGTGTTTGCATTTATTTCTTCGAATATTATTTACAATAGCAGAAGCTCCTCAAGAAGCTCATAGCACCGCACCAAACACCAACCTTCGGCTTGGCAACTGCACCGAAGACGACTGCATAGAAACCAGGATGCTCTGCTCATTTCCCGAACACTCGTTGCTCTTTTGGTTTGGACCCTTTTAGTTTTAAGCCTTTGAAAACTCATTTAAATTAAATTCTATTCAATTGGAGTGCCATCGTAGTCGTCATTGATGTCAACTTCGTTGCTTAATCATCTTCGTCAATTCAGCTGCTTGCTTGTCTCTCATAGTCCTTTAGTCCTAACGGTTATTAGGAGTTTGAGGAATTGTATGGAAAAGATTCATAGTTTTTGAATGTTTTATTTTTATCTTTTTAATTAGTTGAATAAATAAATACAAGATTAAAGAAATATCTTGAAGTCGGTCCTTGCTCATAGTTTAATTTTGAATTTGCAAGTTCTTAAGTTTGCCATTACTTTTGAGAGTTTAAGCTGTTAGCTTAATGGATCTTTGAACTCGTCATTTTAGTTGTTTCAATTGATTGTGTATGCGGCAAAGTCAACCATTCCTTTCATAGATAGATAGTTTTTATTTCGCAAAAAGTAACTTATAGGTAGTGTAAGCGTAAGCGCACATTTTACAACTCAGAAATTTTGTATCTTACATCTGAAACATTATCTTCTTTTATTTAAATAGTCATTTGGGCAATAGTTTATTTGAAGAAAAATGCTTATAAAAAAATAGTGAACCCTTTGACACAACAAAAACTAAAATAAATTAATCTACTAACTTAAAAAAAAAAAAATAAATAAATTAAATTAATAAATTAAATAAAATAATTAATTCAGAAAAAAATCATTTTCAAATTCAATAAATTTTTTTGTAATTTCAAATCTATCCGAGTCATATAGAAACACAGCGGTCAAAAAATAGTAGCGCATTCAAAATCCACCTTAAATTATTACAAAAGGGAAAGTTAATAGACAATTTCTACCATAAGTGATAGTCGAGTGTTTGCACCTTAAATTAATATTTAGTTGCGTGTCCCTTGTTAGCAATAACAGCAACACAACGACGTTTGCACATCTTTCTATAGGTATGGACCTCGAAGACTGCTGTTTAGCTTCCCAAAGGGCTGTGTTAATAGCAACATACTTCTTCACATCGCACCAAAGATTTTCTATAGGGTTGAGATCTGAGGACTACGCAGGCCACTCCATGACATTAACGCTCTTTTCTTGGAACCACTGCTTTGCAAGTTTACCTGTATGCCTTGGGTCGTTGTCTTGTTGAAAGACCCATTTCTTGGGCATTTCATCTTCAGCATATGTGAACATAACTTCCTCCATGATCTTCACATAAGGATTCTGATCCATAACACCTTTAATCCGGGATAATATGGGACCAATACCATGGGAGGAAAAATATGCCCAAACCATTATGCTGCACCCCCCCTATTTTATTGTATATTGGCTGTGAACGGTGGATTCTATTCTGTGTTGACGAGAACCCTTTCCACCATGTAACACAATCTTGGACTCGTCTGACCACAGAATATTGTGATGTGCTTTTTGATTTCCAGCCGAGGTTCTGCTCGCCGGTCTCGGCAGAGTCGTCCTGAAGAAAACACGAAACTCCAGAGTAAAAGGTCTTCAAACCTTATTACAAAATCTTTATTGGAAATAACTCTTAAATCTATAACATACAATATTCTGGTACTAATATTTCACTTAATTCGGGTAATTGAATAGTTCACGGGCACTAAACAGCAGGCTAGACGCTCTGGTAGACCAGCAGGTACGACCGACGCCCCTGGTGGCACTAGACAGCAGGCTAAATGCTTTGGTAGATCAGCAGGTACCGAAGCCCCTGGTGGCAATTAGTGACCAATTCGTCTGCACTCGTCTACGTCTGGATTTCAAATGATTGATCAAATCAATTTACTAGGCCGCCTGACTGTGTGAATGACCGAAAGGGTACTTTTCGTTCACCCAAGTAGGTCCTCATGGTGACTTTTGAGTAAAAACTGAATGTGAACTATGCAGGTGGAGAACGAAAAATATTAATGTTGTTGATTTTCCTGTGACGTCACGTGTCCATGGTGCTTGTGAATCATATTTGGTTAGTTACAATTTTACTTGTAATACCAAAACAACGTGATGTGGAGAAGCATGGAACGCTTCGTTACAATACTCCTCCACAAAAACATGAAAATTCAGGAACCTACGAATGATTATGTTTACACTACTATTATTTTGACGCAACTGTATATTACAGCTATAATCAAATTTATTAGCGAGTTTCTGAAATCGTTCAGAAATCAACTCAATATTCGCTCTTTGGTGGAGATCTATAATTAAAAGATGACAGGGTTGATTCAGCATCATTTTTTACAATTTATTTTATGATGCCTGGAGTTTTTTTATGTGACAAGAAGGTGCCTTAAATACTGTCAAGATCAGAATTTCATGAGCTTATCATCGGCTACCGTTGGAAGTCCACATCCAAAGGAGAAGGATGTGAATCTAAAAACGAATATAAAAAGCTGAGGATATTGTCGTCAGCGAAACAATTAAGTGGATTAGAAGTTTCAGACCAGTGTTGCCCCCCCCCAACTGATTGAAAGTGTAGTGTTTAAGAAAAAAAAGTGTAGTAAAAACGTAGTAAAAAATAAAATAATTTCACATTTTATAATCCTTTAATTTACTTTTAAATACACATAGCAATAATAATCTATATGTACACACAACTCATAAAAAATTCGTATACATTATAATAATAAATAAATTATTATTTATTTATAATAATAAATAAATTATTTACATCTTTACAAGCGAATTAATTTTTTTTATAATGACTTGCATTGTGTTAATTAAATTTATGTGCAAAATTTATCAATTTTGCGGGGGGCTCACAAATTCCCTCTACGTCTTTCAAGAGTTCTTTTGACTGCATAATTGCATCAACTGTTGAAATATTTAAATTATTTCTTAAATCATCCTTTATTATATTCAAACTTGAGAAAAACTTCTCTGCAGTTGCACTGCTATGAGGGAAACTACACAAAGTTAGCATGTAACTACATAAATTTTCAAAAGCTGGCTTTCCAAGAAAATTTTTGGCACTCAATAAATTGACCCAAAATTTAACAATGTCTTCATTGAAATATTCTTTTAACATTTCTTGTGAACCTATAATGGAACGGAATTCGTCATTTATCATGGTTTCATTTTGTTGTTTATGAAATGGAAATTTTTTCCTTTTTGCTGCTTACCACAAATGTGATAAGGCAAGGAGAAAAATCGGGTAAACTTCGATTATGAGACTTACGCGCTGCCAACTGCGCCACGGAGGCTCTAAGGCTCTCGCCTACCGTTGATTGTATGGTACTAATATAGAGTTCTGAGGTAAGAGGTTATCCCTTGAAATAAGCTGCTGGGTACGTATAGTGTACTAGTAAGAAGTTTCTAGATTTTTTAGGCTTTGACGTGACCATAAGTTGTGTGTGTTGTATGTTGTTTGTTTTGCCTTTTCGGCACCTTCCCCTTACTTTGTTTCGAAGGTCAAACTTCGTTAGAGGCCAGGGATTTAATCCTACTTTTGGACCTTGCTGTGATTTGATCCGAGGCTAGAGCTACCGTTCTTGCCAGGCAATTCAATCAAAGCTGGGGATTTAATCCTACCGTCTGTCCCGCCCTGTTGTTGTTTTAGGGTAGGGATTTAATCCTACTTGCGTTTCGCTTTTAACTTCAGTCAAAGCTAGGGAAATCTATCCCACTTTCTGCCGCCGCCGACCCTTTGTTTTGGCCTGTATGTTTGAGGCTAGGGATCTAATCCCAAATTTAAACCGTGCTGCGATCTGAGCTGAGGCTATGGATATAATCCCAATAAGCGTTTGCCTAAACGTCAGTCAAGGCTAGGGATCTAATGCCACCATTTGCCCCTTATATCAAATATTGTGTTAATTATTAAGATATATGAAAAGTTTGTGAATTATATGAAATACCGTGCTAGTTATTTAAGAACGAAATAAATGTATAATTATATGAAATAACTTGTTATATTAGATTAAGTTAAATTGAATAAAGTTGGACATTACTGGAGTTCTGAACTTTCTAAGACCGATTTTTGTGCTTTTTGTGGATTGACCCTGGACAAGCTGACGCTTTGATTAAAAAGCATCACATTATCTATTACAATAAGATTGAAATTGGCACACTATCCTCGTCTTCCGTTGTGTAAAATTGTCCATGGTGCTGACGTCACTGTCAAAAAAGCAAATATTACCATAAGTTGATTTTTAGACTGAGAGCCCACATCAAGTAGTTATTTACCAATGTGAGCATCTTGCATGCTCTAGTGGGAGTAATAGTGAGGAATACTGCATCAAAATTCGCAGGTTCTTGCAAAGTCTAAATAATTGTGATAACAACTTTATCATTACTTCAAAATGTAGAGCTAGGCGCTCTGATTGCAAATATCGGGGTCCAAGACGTTTTGCAGGCGGTCTTCTTCGTGCAGAAGTACCCTATTCTTATCGCGTTTTGCAGGCAAAAGGACCGGACGCCTGCAATACGTCTTGGACACCGATATTTGCAATCAGGATTTATAATTTCTGTTCTTCCATTAATTACTATTTCTTTCCCATTCGGTTTTCAGCACAAACTGCGAATACTAAACAGTTGTTTCAACCATTCAAAGAATCAATTCTATGCTTATTAACATTTTGCTCTACTAAGATCTATTTTTAAAATTCCAAGTCTCCTACACATAAGGGTTCAGTTCTTTTCAGCGGCACTGCTTTTTGCGGAAAAGTGACAAATCCTCCAAGAGTATATCTCTTCTCATAGACTCGGCAAAAAACTGTACGTATCCTCCGTTCATGTCCACAACTTGGACACAGGAATGGTTGAGGTTTGTAAGTCACTCTAGGCGTGATTACCAAAGAGTTGTGGGTCTTCAAAATTCTTAATTTCATAATCAAACATACAAAGGCTTCTTAATACTAAAAAGAAAAAACGGCATCAAAATTGAAAGAGGTCATGACCTCTGGCAGTTTCAGTTGCCCACATTACCACTTTTAATGGAATATATACATAACACAAATATTATTTCTTATTATTATTTTTCGAAAATAGAACACAATACAAAAAAAAAAAAAAACTCCCAACGCGCCAAACAAGCAAACAACCAAGAAACTTTTTCATTCTGTCAGTGTCAAGAACTTCTTAAGTAGATTAAATACTTTGATCTGAACAAAAGAGAAACAAAACAAAGTAAGAGAAACACAATGGTATTATGCCTATTAGAAGACCGAAGAAACTTTACCAAAGGAATAAAAGAACAGCAGAAATATAAAAGGACATGGAAGGAAATCAACAGGATGTATACTTGTATACAATACGTACGTATAAACCTTGCTATCCTATATGTGTTCGTATAGCACAAAAAGCCCATGCCAACTTACCAACAAATGAATTAAGTTTTTCTTAAACACACACAATATGTTTAAGTTTTGTATTTTATTTTATTCTTCTAATCTCAATTTTTTTTTCCCTTAACATCACCATTGTTATCGGAATCCAAAGCGTAGGCAATTACGAGGCCTCTTGTCCATCTGTTGAGGTCGATATGCACGTCCTATGATCCTTTTGGCCATCAACCAGGGATGCCACTTTAAAAAATTTGACGAAATACAGGTTTTTTTAGAAAAGCTATTGGGCGGTAATCTCAAACTGGGTTAGTTCATGGTATGAAAATATTTGGCAAGTATCGAGAATAAATGTGAATACTAAAAGGCATGTCAATTCCTTTTGCTTAAGCCAGTTTTTAAAAGTTTAAGACACATAAATTACACTTAAGCAGAAACCAAACTTAGCTCCTGCGTGATGTGGTGTGGGGTGGTATGGTGTAGAGTGGTGTAGAGGGGTGCAGTGTGGTGTGAGGTGGTCTTGAGCTTGCTATGTTGCAAACGCTCAATACTGAGTAAAGTATTTTTATCGTTTCTAGAAAACTATTTTCTCTTTTTCAAACACAGATGAAAAAGTTAGTATTTCAACAAAACACACCACATTTCACAAAAAAGGTCCTACGAAGCCATACCACACAACACCACACGATATAAGTTTGGTTCCGGCTTTAATTATGATGACTGATCTTAACAATTTCTAAAACAGAGAATAGAAAATTAGAAATCGTAAATTAAATAAGTTTTAAAAAACACCATTTGTCCAATTTCGAAGGCATTCAAATTATTCAAACTTCATAATTTAAAGCAGAAACAATTTTAGGAATAACAACGGAATACACAAAATAGTTCATGTATGACTGTTTTTATGCGTGTACTGTTCCCTCACTTCCTCAAAGAACGCCAAATGGCAGAACTATTCGAATTTATTTCGACCTTTTTAAGAAATGATTTATGTATTTGTTAGTCCATACGAGAGAAAGAGTAAGTTGTTCCCATTAAGGTAGTACTCTTTTTACCAGGGGCTTGTTTCATTAATCTATTAGTGTTGTGCTTGGAGTTGGACTTCTAGGTCTTCTAGGCTACCCGACTTTGCTAGTGTGTTCTTAAACCTGAATTAATAGCTATCAGAAAAGCATGCAAGGTACGCAAATAAGATCCAAACCAGAATAAGGCTATTATCACAGACAGTCAGACCGTTGTTAAAGCCATTTTTTGTAGAACATCATCCTCCAAATTTGATCGGCAGTGCCGGAATGAACTTGATAGCCTCAATATTAACCACAATGTCACTCTTACATGGGTTTTGGTTCCTTATGGCATTGATCAAAATAAACGGGCGGATGAGCTGGTTAGGCAAGGACCAGCTCTTCATAACTCATTTGCGGAAAGAGTCAACATTCCACTTGGCGAGCATGCAGCGAAGCTAGGTATTCCTCACAACAATTACTGCCATAGCTGCATGGACCAGCTCTACAAATGCCCTGCTTCGGCCATATTTAGACCAAAATAATTTTTTGACGACATTGATAAACTTTCGGAAATGAAGATCAAAGACTTGATCTCTTGTCTCAACGCGACGAAATGGCTCTAGGAATAACATCGGTTACTTCTTTTTCGTGCACTCCGTTTGATTCTTTGATGAAAGTTTAAAGTGAGGAAGGGGCGGATAATCACTCTGATCATCTCTGACCATCTACACTGTGTCTAGCTTGGCACAATGTCAATGTCGGATGACTGTGGTGATCCGGTTTGAATGAGTGATCCAATTTTCGGATAATTGACCAAAAGCAAACACACAATAAGAGACATCAAAACCTGCTAGATCCTTTCTTCTTTTTGAACTTAATTCAAACTGGATGACCCCATGAGAATAACCACAGTTTCTCATATCAATTCTATTTACTAGTTCGCACGAGTTACGGTATCAAAATGGCGCACTTCAGGCCAAAGGTCTAGACTGCCAGTGGTCATAATTTCTGACTGCCTACCTAGAGTTGTAGTTTTGTGTTTAATAAAAAAACATTTTCCTACACATGGAAAAGCATGAGAGGCAATTTGATTTCTATGTACATGACTAAAAGTCACACCCACCTTGGAGGAATAAAGATCTGTAGCGAGCTCTCACATCAGCCAAGCAACAAGATTGGAGAGAAGTATGTCAATCAATTGAAAACGTTAAAGATTCAGCGAGGCTTGGCAAATTGCTATTGCGAGACCATTGCATTCCGTCGTTTGAAAAAAAAAACCTGGTGGACTCTAGACAACTTCTCCGGCTGAATCCTTGGAACTACTAATGCTGGGACACTTTCCGGGCTGTGAGAACCTCAGCCTCGAAAAGCTTAGATACCCTAATTTGTCAATGACTCGTGCAGGGCAAATTAACACCGTCATAATACAACTCCTTGTTCTTTGAGTAATAGTTGGAGTAATGAGGGTCTTCCCGTACGTCGCGTCGGTCGGGTTGATTAATGATAAAAACCGGTTGTTGACGAACCCAACAACAAAATAAAGACAACGAACCTGGGATCTGTACATGAAACGTAAGGTCTCTCAATATGCCAAATGCAAATGAACAGTAAGTTGAACTCCAAAATAGATATCGCTACCATCTAAGGACTGCAATTAGACGGACCGGGTAAAATTGCACTGTACACTATCGCCACTGTTACCCAAGCCAAAACTAAAACAGTGTCTATTTGTGTGTGGTGTGGATGTCGTTGGGGGAATACAAATGCAAGAACGTTTGAGTTCTAACTCAGTAAACAAGTGCTTCAAAAACAAGCCTTATTTGCGCGTATACAACCATAGAGAATAAGCATGTTGACAGCAAAGATAGGTTCTGGGACACATGAGCAATACCTTAGCTGTGATATATACATATAATAATTGTTACAAGGAAACCCCAGGTTTGACAATGGATCTCGTAAAGCTCATGCAGCTGAACAAAACGCATAGATGAACTACTACAGAATTCTTTGATCAAAAACGAAGAAAGGATATAGACGGATGTCATACGAGCAGAAATGAAATTCAGAAGTCTAACGAAAAGTTAAAAAACAACCTAGATCCGAAATTAAGATTAGTAGGACGGTCAAGAGAATACCGTAGTAGAATGACATTAATGGCTGGTAACCAAAAAAATTTATTACGGGCAGAACTGTTCGTATAAACCTGAACTTAGCGACTATCAACTTTCACCAAATCTTGTGTGCGTGTTGTGGGCAGGAATAGAGGTTAGCTACAAATTTCTGCTGAGCCTCGAAAGGCTAAGATGATAAAAACTCCTCTCAACAAAAGATACTCATGGAGGATTTATAATTTTCTAACGAAAGAGGCAGAAATCTCAAAAAAAAAAAAAAAATTCTTTGACATATCCAAATGTCAAAAAGGTCTGTTTGCTTAGTTTTCTGAACGAACTGCCATTGTTTTATGTGTCTTCAGACGAAATTTGTTGACAAAATTGCTTTCGTGCGATATTAGTTACAAGATGTTAGAAAACTGCTTTAAAGTTAGCAGACTCTTAATTTCTATCATACCAATACCTTAAAACTAGACTTTTTAAAATTTTGCGCGTTTGTTTTAAGACGGCAATGGCTGGAAATTGATTCAAACTCAGAATATGGACATATAATTTCTGCAAAGCTTATAACTACTCTTGATGATGGTGAATTACGCTTTTTAGTAGATCGTATTATAAACAAAGACAGCAAAGACCAACGATCCCGTCCAACAGGGCTTGACGATGTGAAGATAGGTAGCTCAGTAGAAGATTTAAAAATGCTAATATTACTTCGTTTCATTTCCCAAACCGGTCCAAGGGTGACCAAAAACGTCAAGAAAACAGAAATAATAAAATTGCAATTTAGTCAAATCAATCATTAAAAGTAAACCTTAGACATTTTCATCAACACATATTTACATTTTGGAGCTTGCAGAAAACCGAGGTTCCAAGTCATGTCCATGGAATGTCAGTGATTTGCGTTATTCGTGAAACCTTTTAAGCTGCAATTAGGTACACCTGCAACTAGAAAAACTTCAACATCACCGACATAAGCTTCCTTGACAAAAATGTTTGACCAAACCGTAAATAATAATTTTTTTCCGATGTTTATTGAAGTAAGTGGGAACCTTTTATATCGTATATTTCATGCCACCACAAAAGCTTGATGCCTGAGTAGCACGAACACGTTCCATTTTCTCATGGTTTTTGCCTGCCACAAGTAAAAGTTCTTCAGATTAAAATCAGAAGCAAAAAAGAAAAAAATCTAGGCCGATGTTAATTGTTTGTTTTTTTTTTTTTTTTTTTTTTTGGTTTAGTTGAGTGAGCGTTCCTTTTGAAATGAAACTTTAGGTTTAAGGTTGAGGTTGAATTTTATTCTGCAAATCGTCTTGCGTGAGGTAAGAATAAAAGTAGTTTTATCTCAAATGCACACACACACCGAATCGTTGATGGACGTTTTGGTATTTTTATTTATTTGTTTGGTTTGGCTAATGTTGTTTGGTGGTGAAGGCCGGAGCAATGAAATGAAACGCATAAATTTGCTCTGCCATCTTGTTGATGGATTTTTCCGAAGGCATCAATAAACAAAATCTAAGTAGGTACGTGGAAAGATTTTAATTAAATCTCAATGTTGTGAGTATGGTTTTTGTGTGTTTTTTTTTTTTATTTTTATTTAATGGAGAAATGAAGACCAGCTTTCAATATGAATATCAAGCTTAAAAGATATACAAGTTGTTAAAGGTTGCTTTAATAAACTAATGAAATATTCATAGGTTTAAGAAAAATTTTTGCCGCAGCACTTCAATGGATGTTAGCTGGTGGATACTCGACAAGTGGATTAATGACACGAGGATAAGATCCATCAGGTCCATTAGTTCTGGCATATAAGCCATTTCTAGAGACTTTTTATGAGGCAAAAAATTGTTATACGTCATACGGATACGGATAGCTCAGTTCGTAGAGTATGAGATTCTAAATCGGAGAGTCCTTGGGTCGCGCGCCACGTTGGGCGCCACCTGTAACAAACTGCGGTGTTTTAGAATGGACACAATCTTCTCCCTGCAGCCAGGATTATCCTCATGGATCATAATTAATTGCTTAAATTTCAATTCTTTAGGCTTCAAGCTTTGTGCTCCCCCGATTTGATTGACGCAGTAAGCGAATTCCTAAGATCTACTTTAAAAAGAATCACAACAAAAAATATAATTGTTAAAAAAGACAACCAAGTTCTCATATGTACAAAAACCATGTATCCTAAGATCTTTTTTTCTTGAGACACATGTAGGTACTACAGTTGTGTTCATAAAAATAGCAGTGCTCCCCAAATAAAACAAAAAGGCTTTCATTATCAACGTTATAATATATTTCACTTAACTTCTAATAACAATTTAAGATATTTCATTTATACTCGTATTAACAGAAAAAATTAAGATTGATTTTTTACCGTTACTTTTATCACGGTAGGAAGCGTTTTTAAAATTTATGGCTGTTCACAAAAATAGCAGTGCATCTGAATGTTCTGAATCTATAACGCAAAAAGATAGAAAAACTGTAAAAAAGTTATATGAAACTATATTGATATTTTAGCTTACTATTAATACTTCGTAGAATCACCATTGTTTTTTATAACGGAAATGCATTAGCGTGGCATGGAGTCCACTAGAGTTTGACACCTCTCGACTGGTATTGCGTTCCACGAAACTCGCACTACTTCCCACAATTCTTTCGAATTCTTTGTTTTCGCTTCATAAACCGCATTCTTAACATCCCTCCACAAATTTTCAATGGGGTTATGGTCAGGGGATTGAGCGGGCCACTCCATAACGTATAACTTGTTCTGCTGGAACCACGATTTTTCCCTTTTTGAAGTGTGCTTTGGGTCATTGTCTTGTTGGTATACCCAAACTAACGGCATTTCCTCTTCAGCATAGGGTAACATAACCTCCTCGAGAATTTTAACATTATTTAGCTGCATCCATTATACCCTTAATGGGATAGATAGGCCCAACCTCATAGTAAGAAAAGCAAGCCCATATCATAATTTTCGCTCCGCCATGCTTCATTGTTTTCACAGTGTATCTTGGATCTTTTGCTGCATTTTGGGGTCTTCTCACATGCTCCCGACGACCCTTGGATGTTGGATCCAAAAGGAACGACTTTGCTTTCATCGCTCTACAGAATATTCCTACCATTTCTCTCGTGGCCAATCTCGATGCGTTTTGGCAAACTCCATTCTCTTTGCCACATGCCTTTTTGTCAACAGTGGTACCTTGCGTGGACTTCGGGCTGGTAATTATCATCCAAAAGACGTCTTCGTACGGTCGCACTTACAGACAGTTCAAGATTATCTCTAATTTCTCTGGAACTTATGGAAGGGTTCTGTTTAGATAACTGAACAATCTTTTTGTCAGTTCTAACACTCGTCATCCTTTTTCGGCCGCTTGTTTCCGGTTTATTCTGCCATTTTATAGCGTTACTTATCTTTTTTGCTGAACATCCTAGGATTTCCTGAATATCCTGGTAAGTTTTCCCCTCCAAACGAATTTTTCTTATTAAACTTCGAGTTTCTTCGTTGCAATGTTTTGATCGACCCATTGTTTATTTTTGAGCTGATATTTTATAATTTTTTCCATAATATTATCTTGAGACTACTAAAAATTACAAATAGTAAAATTTTTACTTACCGAAAAATAAAAAAAAAGAGAATGTTTAACACTTTTTAACTTTAAATGCAAGGCACTGCTATTTTTATGAACACGCTATATTCAGAGAGCTTGAACAAATGCTTCTACAACGGAAAAAGTAAGGTTCAATTACAAACTTAAAGCCTCAAATATAAAAATGAAAGACCGTTAGATGCAAATAACAGCTTAATTTATTTTGTAAGAATCTGCGTCTTTAAAATTATTGTCTAACTAATTAAGTGTGACCAGCACTGCTATTTTTATGAACACAGCTGTATATGTATGGTAAGTTATGCATTCGTATAAAAAATCGAACTCCAGATTTTGTCCAAACTTAATATAACGATGATGGAGAAGACAAAAAAAGTGGGTCTCGCAATTCTGTCTGTCTGTTCGACTACAGCCTAAACGGCTTGGCCGATTTCCTTTTAACTTGGTAGATATCATTTTTGTATTGTATTTGTATTACATTGTATTTTTTAATTAATTTTGGTAGGTACAATAGTTTAAGTTATAGATAAAGTTTAAAGCTTAGAAGACTATGAAAATTAACATTTTGGAATTATTAGAAATGATAATAAGGCAAAAATAAAGAAAACTAGAGAACTTATTAATGGCAATATAGGTAATTTTAGTACTTACTAGTTACTACTACTACTTTCTTTCCCCTTCCTTTTTTTTTTCTTCTTTTTTAAGACTCAAAATATTTTTTTCTAAAAATCTCTACCGATTTCAAAAAAAAAAATTATTTTAATTTAGTTAAAGCTAGGTAATGGTAATGGTTAAAAACTTTTTTTTTTCGAAAAATGGTTATTCATGGTATCCCCCCTGAAAACTGAATTTTCTAATTTTATCAAAAACGGTTCAAGCGATTTTAATCATTTTTCTTACGCTCAAGCTCCTTAACAGATTGAATAGTATTGTGTATTCAAGTTTAGAATTTGTTTTGTTCTTTTTTTTTAATTTCAATTTTTTTTTTTCAAAACTCAATATGTATGTACATATTTAGAAAACACCATGCTCATTTTTACTTGCGACTTATAGGTACTAGTTATAAGGCAAGTTATGCATTCGTTAAGAAAATTGAACTCGAGATTTTGATCAAAGTTGACATTACGATGATAGCGAAGACTAAAAAAGTGGGTCTCGCAATTCTGTCTGCTGTCGGTTCGACTACAGCCTAAGCGGGTCGGCCGATTTTCTTCAAAGTTGGTGGATATCGTTTTTAATTTGTGGGGGGACCACAAGTTTTTTAAGACTAAAAATAACGAATTTTTTTCAAAATTTTGTAAATATTTTTTTTTTCTCAAAAACTGTTCGACAGATTTAAAAAAAAAAGATACTAACAAATTTCATTTATTTAAAACTAGATACTAGTTGCAAAAAATTTTTTCGAAAAATGGTTATTGGCGGTACCCCCCAAAGAACCACTTTTTTTGGTTTTGATTTTCTCAAAAACAGTACCACCGATTTTGATAATTTTTTTTGCTTAAGCTCTCCAAAAACTTAAATAGAATTGTGTATTCAAATTTTCAAAAAAAATGTTTCAATTTTTTTTTTCAAAACTCAATATTTCGAAAACTTTATGCTGGATTTTTTTTAAACTTAAAAACTAAAGGCTTTTTTAACATAGTCTACAAGATGTATGAAGAAAAATTTTATTTTACCGAAAAATAAAGGAAACCACGATACAAATGTTGAAAAGTTATTTTCAAAAATCAAATTTTTCTCGAAAACGGCGCGTGCCTAGAATTTTGATAAAAATGTTTTTCTTTCAATTAATTTTAACGATCTTTAATCTCATTATAAGAAAACTTTTGAAATTAAGAACCGATTTTTCAAATTTTGGACTACACATTATCGACATAACGGATTTTAATGAAATTTTTTGTAGAGATGGTTCTAAAAAGTCTTAAAACCATTGCATTTCAAAACTTAAAAAAAAAATATTTTTTGAATTCTTGAAAAAAAAAATATTTTTTTTTTTGGAAAATTCGATATTTCAAAAAGGACTCAATATACTTTTTTGGAAATTTAATTTTCAATCGTACAATAATCAAAACTTAAAGTTGGCGTACCAATTTTTTTTCTTTAAAATCTTTTAAAAATTTTGTATATAAAAGCTTGTTTTTTAAGAAACCACTACAAGAAATTATAATTTTTGTTCTTACATAAATTCATATTTGCATAGCATTCTGTTTTTGTCTCTTACTAATAAAAGAATTTAAAAAATTCATTTTATCCTTCTGAACAGTTTTCTTTAATAAGATAGGTTTTTAAAATTCATAGTCTATTACATAGGAGCAAGTTCGTGCGACCCAGTCGTGCATTTTATTTTTTTAAACTTGACAGAAAAGAGTTTTTGAATAAAATCTACAAGGTTAGGTTAGGTTAGGTTAGTGGGCTGGATTACATTGTATTGTTACTGTCACACTTAGATCAATGTAGATCCATTGTGATACCCTAGGGTTTGTGACCCCTTTTATTGAAACCTATGATAATCCTATGTCGATCAAGCCCGTATGAATGGGTTAAAGCAAGCTTTAGCCTGAAATGTCAGAGGGTATTTCGAAAGTGTTGAAATTTCTGACGTCACATAATAGCATATCTAGGGAGAGGTATACGCCTTCTCGGGGGTATTCCTTTCCTTTACCTTCACTTGAGAAATCTTTTCCCCCACCAGACCCGTAGGAGCATATGGCTCCTTGCAACGCCTGGTAGATGAGTTTGAAAAGTCAGTTTTGGTGTATATGTTCGTTTGGTCGTTAGTTAAGTCGAAAGCTATAATTTTTTGGTTGTAAGACAGGAATCGAGAGACATCCATCTCTTATTTGCTAAGGCTAGAATTTTACTCTTGATTACCTGTTTAAGATTGCAGGTTGGGATTTGAACTGTTTTGTCTGCTTGATTAGGATCAAGTGTTGATCCTATTCTTGCCAGCTCGTCAGCGCTTTCATTTCCTGGGACACCACTGTGACCAGCAACCCAGTCAGTACATACCCTATCTCCTATGTATTTCTGCAAAATCTGTGCA
>CAWVOZ010000206.1:0-21074 GCA_963931855.1 Philhelius festivus | reverse complement strand
TTGTATTTGTATTGTATTTGTATTGTATTTGTATTGTATTTGTATTGTATTTGTATTGTATTTGTATTGTATTTGTATTGTATTTGTATTGTATTTGTATTGTATTTGTATTGTATTTGTATTGTATTTGTATTGTATTTGTATTGTATTTGTATTGTATTTGTATTGTATTTGTATTGTATTTGTATTGTATTTGTATTGTATTTGTATTGTATTTGTATTGTATTTGTATTGTATTTGTATTGTATTTGTATTGTATTTGTATTGTATTTGTATTGTATTTGTATTGTATTTGTATTGTATTTGTATTGTATTTGTATTGTATTTGTATTGTATTTGTATTGTATTTGTATTGTATTTGTATTGTATTTGTATTGTATTTGTATTGTATTTGTATTGTATTTGTATTGTATTTGTATTGTATTTGTATTGTATTTGTATTGTATTTGTATTGTATTTGTATTGTATTTGTATTGTATTTGTATTGTATTTGTATTGTATTTGTATTGTATTTGTATTGTATTTGTATTGTATTTGTATTGTATTTGTATTGTATTTGTATTGTATTTGTATTGTATTTGTATTGTATTTGTATTGTATTTGTATTGTATTTGTATTGTATTTGTATTGTATTTGTATTGTATTTGTATTGTATTTGTATTGTATTTGTATTGTATTTGTATTGTATTTGTATTGTATTTGTATTGTATTTGTATTGTATTTGTATTGTATTTGTATTGTATTTGTATTGTATTTGTATTGTATTTGTATTGTATTTGTATTGTATTTGTATTGTATTTGTATTGTATTTGTATTGTATTTGTATTGTATTTGTATTGTATTTGTATTGTATTTGTATTGTATTTGTATTGTATTTGTATTGTATTTGTATTGTATTTGTATTGTATTTGTATTGTATTTGTATTGTATTTGTATTGTATTTGTATTGTATTTGTATTGTATTTGTATTGTATTTGTATTGTATTTGTATTGTATTTGTATTGTATTTGTATTGTATTTGTATTGTATTTGTATTGTATTTGTATTGTATTTGTATTGTATTTGTATTGTATTTGTATTGTATTTGTATTGTATTTGTATTGTATTTGTATTGTATTTGTATTGTATTTGTATTGTATTTGTATTGTATTTGTATTGTATTTGTATTGTATTTGTATTGTATTTGTATTGTATTTGTATTGTATTTGTATTGTATTTGTATTGTATTTGTATTGTATTTGTATTGTATTTGTATTGTATTTGTATTGTATTTGTATTGTATTTGTATTGTATTTGTATTGTATTTGTATTGTATTTGTATTGTATTTGTATTGTATTTGTATTGTATTTGTATTGTATTTGTATTGTATTTGTATTGTATTTGTATTGTATTTGTATTGTATTTGTATTGTATTTGTATTGTATTTGTATTGTATTTGTATTGTATTTGTATTGTATTTGTATTGTATTTGTATTGTATTTGTATTGTATTTGTATTGTATTTGTATTGTATTTGTATTGTATTTGTATTGTATTTGTATTGTATTTGTATTGTATTTGTATTGTATTTGTATTGTATTTGTATTGTATTTGTATTGTATTTGTATTGTATTTGTATTGTATTTGTATTGTATTTGTATTGTATTTGTATTGTATTTGTATTGTATTTGTATTGTATTTGTATTGTATTTGTATTGTATTTGTATTGTATTTGTATTGTATTTGTATTGTATTTGTATTGTATTTGTATTGTATTTGTATTGTATTTGTATTGTATTTGTATTGTATTTGTATTGTATTTGTATTGTATTTGTATTGTATTTGTATTGTATTTGTATTGTATTTGTATTGTATTTGTATTGTATTTGTATTGTATTTGTATTGTATTTGTATTGTATTTGTATTGTATTTGTATTGTATTTGTATTGTATTTGTATTGTATTTGTATTGTATTTGTATTGTATTTGTATTGTATTTGTATTGTATTTGTATTGTATTTGTATTGTATTTGTATTGTATTTGTATTGTATTTGTATTGTATTTGTATTGTATTTGTATTGTATTTGTATTGTATTTGTATTGTATTTGTATTGTATTTGTATTGTATTTGTATTGTATTTGTATTGTATTTGTATTGTATTTGTATTGTATTTGTATTGTATTTGTATTGTATTTGTATTGTATTTGTATTGTATTTGTATTGTATTTGTATTGTATTTGTATTGTATTTGTATTGTATTTGTATTGTATTTGTATTGTATTTGTATTGTATTTGTATTGTATTTGTATTGTATTTGTATTGTATTTGTATTGTATTTGTATTGTATTTGTATTGTATTTGTATTGTATTTGTATTGTATTTGTATTGTATTTGTATTGTATTTGTATTGTATTTGTATTGTATTTGTATTGTATTTGTATTGTATTTGTATTGTATTTGTATTGTATTTGTATTGTATTTGTATTGTATTTGTATTGTATTTGTATTGTATTTGTATTGTATTTGTATTGTATTTGTATTGTATTTGTATTGTATTTGTATTGTATTTGTATTGTATTTGTATTGTATTTGTATTGTATTTGTATTGTATTTGTATTGTATTTGTATTGTATTTGTATTGTATTTGTATTGTATTTGTATTGTATTTGTATTGTATTTGTATTGTATTTGTATTGTATTTGTATTGTATTTGTATTGTATTTGTATTGTATTTGTATTGTATTTGTATTGTATTTGTATTGTATTTGTATTGTATTTGTATTGTATTTGTATTGTATTTGTATTGTATTTGTATTGTATTTGTATTGTATTTGTATTGTATTTGTATTGTATTTGTATTGTATTTGTATTGTATTTGTATTGTATTTGTATTGTATTTGTATTGTATTTGTATTGTATTTGTATTGTATTTGTATTGTATTTGTATTGTATTTGTATTGTATTTGTATTGTATTTGTATTGTATTTGTATTGTATTTGTATTGTATTTGTATTGTATTTGTATTGTATTTGTATTGTATTTGTATTGTATTTGTATTGTATTTGTATTGTATTTGTATTGAATTTGTATTGTATTTGTATTGTATTTGTATTGTATTTGTATTGTATTTGTATTGTATTTGTATTGTATTTGTATTGTATTTGTATTGTATTTGTATTGTATTTGTATTGTATTTGTATTGTATTGTATTTGTATTGTATTTGTATTGTATTTGTATTGTATTTGTATTGTATTTGTATTGTATTTGTATTGTATTTGTATTGTATTTGTATTGTATTTGTATTGTATTTGTATTGTATTTGTATTGTATTTGTATTATATTTGTATTGTATTTGTATTGTATTTGTATTGTATTTGTATTGTATTTGTATTGTATTTGTATTGTATTTGTATTGTATTTGTATTGTATTTGTATTGTATTTGTATTGTATTTGTATTGTATTTGTATTGTATTTGTATTGTATTTGTATTGTATTTGTATTGTATTTGTATTGTATTTGTATTGTATTTGTATTGTATTTGTATGTTTTGTATTTTTTTTTAAACAGAACTAAATTTCACATCTGTAGGAATTAAATGCAAAGTGGGCCAACTTATATACATTTTTAAATTAATATCTATATGTATGTATTAATACTTCAACAATTTTTTTGTAGTTCCTTTTTAATATACTTAAGCTAAACGCCCGACAATAAAAAATATACCATTTGAAAGATAATATTAATAAGAAGTGCCATCAGAAGAGACTTTTTAAACCGTTGACTATTTGCATGTCCAGCACCAACACATGCGCTTACCTTCATACGATATATAAATTGTGAAAGTCCCATTTAATTATTAATAGTTCTCTCTTTCTTCTGTCTTCTTAACCGCTTCTTAATATCGTGTTTTCTCATGTATGTGAGACATAGTGGTACTCAGAATTGTTATTGAAATTTTACATTTCTGAATGCAAAGGTCAAGGTCATTTAGCAAATGACGAAAGAATATTTACAAAAAATATTGTTTACACGGAAGTATTGGCTCATTAAATGAAATATTTTAGCCTATAACTCGCTGAAACTCATCAACACCCTTTACAGGCTTGAATGACATAGGATTATCATAGGTTTCAATACATAAGCTATCACTATAGATCTACATTGATCTAAGTGTGATTATAACAAAATCAAATGATTTATGAACATAATGAAGAGTGTCGGTGACAAAACGGAGCCCTGGGGCACACCAGCATTTATTTAATGAATATCAAACTTAAAACCGTCCAGTACTACTTGTAGTGAACGGTCCGAAAGGTAAATTCTAATCCAACGAAGAATAGATTCATCGATATCAAATGCACGCATTTTCGATAAGAGGGCTTGATGCCAAACTCTATCAAATGACTTTAAAATATCAAGCGCAATAATCTTTCTTTCTCCACAACGATGTACAAATTTGTGCCACTGGTCTGTGAAATAAACCATTAGATCGCTAGTGGACCTATTGCAACGGAAGTTATACTGCCGCCGGTCATTGAGAAACTTTCGTTCCTCAAGATTTTTCCTAAGCTGAGAATTGATCAGCTTTTCCATGACCTTAGAAAGAAGGGACAAGCTCGATGAATGCTGTTTTACATCTACTCGAAAAGAGACCTGTAGAGTAGGACAGATGGAAAAGTTAACGCAGCGTTGAAGAGCTTTTGGTTTTTGAAATATTGATCAAAAAATATATTTTTTTACAACCAAAAAACAATTTGTTTGAAATTATAAAACTATTCAAACCTTACAAGTGTTTTAGGGTAAAAAATTGATGAAAATCGGTTCTATCGTTTTTGAGTGAGAACATCGAACAGGATCATTTCTTAAACTTCCTCGAATCGAGTTATCAGTGAGTCGATTAATTCACCCGCAGCTTGGCTTGTTAAAACAAAATACACTGTGCGTTTTAAAATCCAGGTCGATTTAATTTGGTTGCCATTTTTGTGTGAATAAAATTTGTCAGTGTACATTTGACAGTCGTAGAGAATGGTCGATAAAAACTAATAATGGAGAATTGAAATGACCAGCAATGTCGGCGAGATTAAAGTGCCTAAGCAAAGTATCATTGATGGCAAAAAATCATGATCGACGAAGCACATTTCGGATTGGTTTGGTTGGTTTTGTTAGCAAGTAGAATAGCAGCTATTGGTCGATTGCTACACCAAGTCAATTGGAAAGAGTTACTATACCCTCGTAGAGTAATTGTATGGGGCGTTATTTAGATTGGCACGCGGGTTTTATCATTGGGTGTAACAGTTACTGGTGACCAATATCGGGACATGTTGGAAAAAAACCATTTTTACGCGCGAATTGTATCAATTGGACCTAAAGAAGATGTGGTTTCAACAAAACAGTGCCACATCACACATAGCTAAGCCAACGAAGTGAATTTTTCGATAAATTTTTCCCAACGAAATTATGGAATTATAACAAAAGTCTGGGAAATTGTTATGTGAAATGTGCTCGCACTACGTCCAGAGGCGTCGACTTGCCCAGTATTATGTATACTTCATACATAATGTAAAATATAAATTATGAAATTGCACTTTATTTAAAAGTTACTAAAAAATAAACATCGACCCTGCATTATTAATGTCTAGTGCAAAGAAATATCGTTGAAAACATACTCTGTTGCGATCTCCATTGACATTTACGTGATAGTCTTTTTTATTAACAAAATAAACGGGCCAGATGGCAGTACCGGCATGAAAACCACATTATTAGTAAATGACGGTCTTACTCACTTTAACAATAACGCATATTCTGTTTGTTGACGAAGCCATTAAGCCATTTAGTCTCAAGATGATTTTGGGATGAAATTGGTCATCTTCTTCCAATAATTCTAGAGCCCAATCCGAGGACATATGCGGCTTGATATGACTTCAGTTCTTTTAGCGACGGACCTTTGAGCGGCAGCGATATTCTCAGTACCCCAACCAATCCTTTGTCTCACTAGCACGGGAACATCCTGCAGCGAAAATAAAGACTCAAATTTATTCACTATAGGGTATGAATGGCTTGCCTATTGGCACAAACATTTTGACCAAAAGTTGCCGTCACCGACTCCGAATTTTAATAATTAATTTTAATTACATGAAAAATTTCTTCGTTAGTGAACTTTACCACCATGAGATTGTTGTTTTTACTCAATTTCTTGGCAATGACAGTTTGGTCATTGGTTTAAGGGTGCGTTCGCAGTGAATTTTACTTTGCGATGGTATTGTTTTCTTTTTTGTTAGATTTTTGTAAGGATTCTCCACAATTCCATGCACTAAGTTACCTAGAACAGGTTTGCATTACTTTGTATAATATGCATGCTGAATAGAACTCTTTGTGAAGTCATATTCGCTGTTTGAAATTTCTCGACTTCATCTGCTTGCACAAATTTTCAAAACACCGAATGCGCATTAATTTAAATTTATTTTTGTAAAAGAAAGGAAAAATCACATTGGTCATTTTTCTGGCAAAGTATTCGTATCTATACATCCTGTCAATTACGAGCATCTCACCACACCACGAAACTTCATCCACATTAATCAAACTTAGAACTAAACTTCGACTCGGAGTTTCAAGGTAACAACAACTACCTACTCTTCGCACAAGAAACAAACATAAATTTCAAAGTCAGTGCACAAATATTTATCGAAAGAAAATATACCATTTGTCATTTTATACCGACACACTGAGATTCTCGGTTTCAGATTGGGCCCAGCCTCGTCCCCCACGTTACATATTTAATCACATTTAGGTTACCGTACCACACCCCGTTCGTTGTGTGACACAGACTTCTTCCCAACACCCAGCAGATTCACACATACACTCACGGGTCGACTATTGTCGCTTTCTTGACTTAAGTGTTCCGACAGAAGTTTCTTATTCCATCAACAATGGCGAATCCGTCTCCTGAACTGATGCAAGTTCTGGTCGTGCCCCATAATCCTCAGCTAGTCCTAGTAGATCATCTCCAGCAATGTTGACACAGGTACAGATGGAGATGGTGTAGATTGAAGATTGTGCGAGTGTAGGTGTGGCGAAATGGTGGAGATTGGGAAAAAGACATCCCAGGGTCGAAGGACATTCGTAATTAGAAAAAAAAAAAAGTGAAAGCAAGCCGACATCATCCATGACCCTATTTAACTGGAAATAAATTACGTGGAGAGGATTGCTCTTCCTCTTCATTCAGTATATAGTTCTCGTCTTATATTCATTTTTTTTAGTTTTATTTCTTTTTTATTGACATTGGACTAGCAATGCGCATTCTTTTACAAGTTTGTGTTTCCATCTACTTAAGCAGTTCCAGATGTGTGAGTCTCTGTGCAAATAAAACTTTCCACGCAGTGAAGGACTCAGGGTGTGTGATCCTTTGAGCGTAAAAATAAAAAAAAAATTTGTGCAACATACTCGTATTGTGTTGGAGTACTTCTATACGGCTGAGTTTCTGCAGGAGTATAAAGGCTACCTTCAGACATCAGAATGATGTTTGATTCATTAGTTCCACACAAGCATATCTAAAGGATTTTCTCTGTTTCAATTAAAGGTTTGCTTCTACTTTGGGGGAATTAGTTGGCTCAGACAGCAATCCTTTTGATTCTTTTAAATACTTTTCTACCACCCATGACGCACGGTATTCGTATGATTCATATTAAACCCGGAGTAAACGAGGTTCATCCATCAATTTTGTTTTTTTTTTTTTTTATTTCAATTTATTCATCCTTATTTTTAAATACAATTTTAATAAGTTTTATTTTTAACTATAACTATAAATACGTATTATATATAAAAAAAATAGGAAAGAATAATAGGTTCATTCTGTAATTTGCTTAAAACTAGAAGTGAATGAACCATAATCAAAATATTAATTCAAAAATAAGTAAGTATTTGGGGTACAAAAGTTACTTTAACAACAAAATTCAAAAATGAAAACATGAAATTAAAAGAACAAAAAAACCAAAAATTCAAAAACAATGTAGATAGAAAAAAATAAAACAGTAATATTATTATTTAAGTTAAGGTTAGAAAGAGATTTTTGACCATCGAACTATCCATACTAAAAAGCCATTGTTTAACCAATTTTAAAAATGAATGCAGACAGTTTTGCCTTCTTACATTAAGCGGCAATTGATTGAAAAGCTTAGGTGCTGTTGCAGTAAAAAAATTTGAGAATTGTGTTTTATTACATAGTGGAATTTTCACTAAACCTTGAGTATTAATCCTTAAGCTATAGGAATTTGAACTTCTGAGTGTCGTGCTGTATCCGCTTCTCATGAAAAAAACTTTGAGAACTTTATATATATACAAGTGTTTTAATGGTAATATAGAGCATTCTTGAAATAAAGGCCAACTACTTGTTAGTCTTGATTTTTTACATACGATTCGGACAATATGCTTCTGCGCTGAAATCACCGGGTTAAGCGTATTGTTGTAGGCACCACCCCAACTAGCTATACCGTACTGAAGTTTTGAATGAATAAGACCAAATTTTTTTCAATAGATAATAGGGCAAAGTGGGATTATTGCGCTCTTTTTATTACTTTTTCTTATTAAATTCTAGCGATATGATAACATAATGAATGATAACATGTCGTCGCTTTTCCGGCAGAGTGGCATAAGTCGAAATTTGCAAATTTTCAGGAGAGCCTTTTAAAGTTTTTTTTCATACTGAAAAAAAAAAATTCTTTTGTTCATAAAAAACAAAACTCAAATGTTGAATACGTGAAAAAACTGCATTTTTTGTTTGTTAAGTTTTATAAAAAACGAAATATTAAAAAAAAAAAAAAATTGATTTATGCCGTATTTATACGTAGAAAATGACAGGGATGTTTTTGAAAGTTGAGAGCGGCGCTTTTTCATAACTCGGAAACTAGAAGAGGTAGGTTAACGCCGATTACACAGAAAAATTGTGTTTTTTTGTCAGCTCAGTTCTGTGTTCAAAACTAAAAAACGACAAATTTCGACTTATGCCACTCTGCCGGAAAAGCGACGATGTGTTTCCTTTTTACTTGCGATATTATAGGTACTATAGGGCAAGTTCTGCATTTGGAAAAAAAATCGAACTCGAGCTTTTGATCAAAGTTGACATTTCGATGATAGCGAAGACGAATAAAATGGGTCCGACAATTCCGTCTGTCTGTCTGTCTGTATGTCTATACCTCAATCTAGAGCATAGGCCACTAGACCTATTTTCTTCAAACTCGGTACTTAAGGGTCTTCGGTGATTCCTTAGGGGGAATTTTTTAGCTCTTAAACTAACGGTACCCCCCATACACCCGTAATGTATAATCTTATTTATCTGAAAAAAAAAAACGGCTCTAACGATTTTGATAAAAAATATTAGGTTTAATATTATCGACATGGACTACAATTTGGTCAAAAAAAAAAATGTTGAGGGTAAATGTTATTAACGGTACCTGTCACAGAACGGTTTTTTTGATTTTCGAAACATCATCGACTCGAACGATTTTAACCAAAATTTTTATGCAGAAGCTCTTTTGCATTTTAAAAAATATAATCTAAAAACGTTTTGAACAAATATTTTTTAGATTTTTAAAAAAATTATACAAATTTTTTTTTGAAAATTCAATATCTTTAAAACGGAAACACGAATAAATTTATAAATTACGCTATAAAAAAAATGTGTATATCGATTTTTTTTATTAAAAACGTAAGGAAAATTTAGTACACAAAAAACATGTTTTTTGAAAAAAAATCCAATTTATTTTTTGAAAAATCAATATCTTAAAAACGTGTGAACGATTATTTTTTGTTATATAAAAAATTACTTTAATAAAACGATTTTAAAACTTTCTTTGGTAAATTCATACTTTTCCGAAAATGAGACGGCAATCCCATGCATTTGAACATTTTTATCTCATTAAATCCATGTTTTATATTTATGAAGTGTATGTACATATTTAAAATCCCAAAGTACTTTTACATAAGAGCAAGTTCGTGCGATCCAGTCGTGCATTTTATTTATATTATACGGGCACTCAAGGGGTTATGAGTTCCCTTATAATGTTAAACAACACAGTGCGAGGAATTAGGAAAGAAGGATAGGATTACAAAGGAGATACCGATGTACATTGGTTTTGAATGTCTGCTCATTGCAATGAGTTGAAAATATTAAGCCGGGTAAAGCATTCCACATTCATGTAGTGCGGCTAAAAAAGGAATCTCTGCACTTGACAGTATGTTCAAAATTAAGCTCAAGGGTGACCTGATGAGCATTCCTAGAAGTGCGGTTGAAATTTCTGAGGGGAGGAATGCTGGTTTTTTCACTAGAGCACTGTTTATGAAAATAGCTGTAAGATAATGATAGAAATGAAACATTGCGGCAGTGAACGAGAGATACAAATGTTTCAGTTAGACTACGATTGCCTATCATTTTTAGAGCTCTCAAGTGAGTTTTAAGAGCACCTGCCCAGATATGCAAATTGTACTCGAGTTTCGGAAGAATAAAGGCTTCATAATTATATTACAGCCAGGTCAGAAGGGGTAAAAAAACTTCTTGCATTGGCGAATGGTATGTGATGCAATGCGTAGAACTGAAAGTTGCTCGGCCTCCTCGATGCAAGTTTCACTAATGGATAGTGCCATGGAGGGAGGGATAAGCTTAATCGACAGAAGATTGCATTGAGTTTTTGAAGCATTTAATTCTACACGGGTTTTGATTCCCCATTGGACAATGCTGTCAAGATCAGAATTTAATGATCTCATCATACGCTGCCATTATAGATCCACATCCGAAGGATGTGAATATAAACGATGTAAAAATGTGTGCCACTGTTCTGTGAGATAAACCATGGGGTCACCGATGCATGGACCTATTGCAACGGAAGCCATACTGTCGGTGGTCGGTCATTAAGAAGCTTTCGTTCTTTAAGATATTTCTTAAGCTGAAAATTGATCAGCGTTTTCATGACCTTGGAAAGAAGGGACGTAAGTGCAATAGGACGATAGTTAAAGGAGGAGGAGGATTCGCCTTTTTAGGGACAGGCTGGACAAATGCTATTTTCCATCCACTCGGAAAGAGATCTGTAGAGTAGGACCGATTGAAAAGTTTACGCAGTGGTCTTGCAAGTGTTGAAGAGCACCTCTTCAGAACAATAGGAGAGATACTATCCGGGCCAGAATATTTGTGAATGTCAAGATCTTTTAGTACTCTAGAAACTGTACGACTGCGAAAGAGGATTCATTAATTGAAATCGTTTATGCTCTTACGTACAGGAGGAGTCATGTCACTCTCTGGTAGCGTAGAATTAATATAAAAATGTGCTGCAATAAAATTGGCTATGGAGCTTAAAACTGGATTGTTATTGAAGACGAGCGTTGGAACTGAAATCCTCAGTACTGTTTCGTACGTTTTTTACAAATGACCAAACATTTTTACTACGTTTGGGTACCCGTAGTTGATACTCGAAGTAAATTTGTTTCATTAGGTATATCCGGGTTGAGCCCCCAAGTTGAACGATTTATTTAATGATGATTTAACGATTAATATAATTATAATTTCTAATAAACCTTTATGTGTACCATGCTGCATGTGTGCCTGAACTTTGCATCTAGATTCTTATACGTTCGTTATCTGAATAGAATGCGAGAGACAGTTTAATGTAGATGGGAATGTAAGGACAACATTACTATTGAATCGTACTCAATCACAGATTTAATTTTAAAAAAATATCTGAATTCACTTATAAAAAAATAAAAAGAATTTAAATACCGAAAGTGACTACAACTTAATTCTCACAATGAGCAAGTGTCATCAAAAACAAATTTATGCATTATACAATATCATAAAAGATAGTATAAACTAACAAAATAGCTTTTCGTGTATACTTTTTGTATAATTTAGTAATATTTGTAAACAAAATTTAATTGTTTTCTTTTAGTTACATAAGAAATGGTCACGATGCTTAGAATTTACAAATATATGTTTGAATATATGTAAGGCCCATGTAACATTCCAAGATTGTTTTCAACTGTATCCTATTAGATTTTCTGTTTGCTTATCTTAAAGTCTTCCTGAGGAATCTAAAACACTTAACGTTTACATTTTGTGAAAACAGTTCAAATATGAATACTTCCAAAATGGATTTTTAGAACATCGTTTGAATATCTAGTTTGTATTATTCAAATGTTTGTAATAGTTCGAACTAAGTTTCGATGAAAGACAAAAATAAAATTTGGCACAAACTGAACTTGAAATTTTTGTATGAATTTGTAACGGTTCAGCTGATTTTATTTAACGCGACGCGATGACCTGTTCTTCACATGACTTCCTCAGGACCACAGGATTCCCTGAGCCAAGCCATGGAATGTTAAATAAATTGTCCATGTAGCAAGGTACGGCTCGGCATGCTCGCTTTCACCGTTGGCCAGCTCGTCGGTGGGGTGGGTACTTGCACCTGCCACTGGACTACCGTACAATGTTATCATGCCGAAAAGAAAACAAACAAAAATCATCCGACAAGACCTATTTAATCACAAGAATTATTTTTTTTTTTTAATTTAATTTATCTATTATGGGAAACCCTGGGTGTTATTTAGGGTCACAGAGTGTCGCCCTCCCTCTGCTTCCAAGAACCTAGAAGCTCCTTGGCTATTGAGCCACTCTCAATATTATTTCTCAATAACCCCTAATCGAAATGAATAATTCCCTAAGAACTACTCAAATTATTGCCATCGTTTAGCAACATCATTTCACAACACTTCCCTTTGCACACTCAGAAAAAAAAATCACTCAATCATAATTAAAAACAAAATAAATCCACCAGACGAAACGAAGGACTTGAGGCAAGAACTTGATTTAAAACAATTTATTGGAATTTAATCAAGAATAAGATTTCAGATCATCAGAAAAAATAATAATTTTACTTAGGTTTGGAATTACGGTCAAATTTAAGTTTGGTAAATAGAGTACATGAAAGCTCTGTCATGAGTTCGAGTGAAAACAAAAGAAACACAATCTTAATTAAACCGAAAACTCAAAGGAGAAAAAGAGTAAGCGAGAATTGATTCGCTCTTCAAAAATTCAACGTATTACTTAATCAATTGTGGTTTTGCTTTACTTTTTTTTTTGTTGGGTTTGTTCTGTGATCACTCTCACTCAAAATTAACCACTCCATGAATAAAAAAAAACTAAAGTTAAGAGAATATTTAAAAATTCTTTGCAAAATATCTCATTAGATCAAATGACAAAAATTTTAAGATCGTCTTACGTTCAGTTTGTCAAGCTTTTCAAAATAAAAAAAAAACTTACCGGCTGTCCAAAGTTGGTGTGCACATCAGCTTTGTTGAGACCTGAGCGTTGAATTTTCCTTTTTTTGTTTTTGTAGCTCGGCTATATACATATGTTAGAGATTTAAAATAAAAATAAGAATAACACTGGCAAATTGAACGTTCGACACGCCTGATTCACGTTCTTAAAAATAATTAATAAGTTATGATGATTTTAATTTCATTGGTATAAATGCTGATTTGCTGCACTCGATTGAGGATCAAAGTCTATATTTGTTGAAGGAAATCTGGGTGGTTTTGTCGATAAAATACTGATCGGGTATTGGCTTAGTTGGTGGTAATGGATCTAATTTCTTTCGCGGAGGTTCTCGTCTGGTAAAAGCATACTTGGAAGGGTGCTGGAGGCTTACTTTATGCGTAGCGTGACCACGTGTGAGCATTTGATGGAGGAGGCACGAGTTTTTCGCATGAAAAAATCTTATATCTTCTGTCTTCGGTTACATAAAATCAGAGTGGTAACGCTGCTTGGGGCAAGGGAAACAGTCACAAAATTCTTGAAACCTCGGAGAGGCAGAATTTGGATGGTTTGCCCTTGATCTAAGGTTAAGCACGCTGAACCACCTGATCATGCGAGAGTTCTGGCTCTGGCTGAGGTGGAAGTACGATCTCTCCCCACTAGCAATGAACACTCTACACAGATCTGTAAATAGTTGTCGATTAAGATAAAGTAAAATTGATGGCGATTATAAACGTACTTTTTCGTGATGACTCACAGTGGCTTTAAATTGATTCGAAGAGCGCACGGAGTACGGCACGCTTGTTTGGCATTAACGCAAATTGCTCGACACGAGTTGAAAATCTGATCGCAGCAATTCGTCTTGAGTTGATTTATCGAGGTTAAACTCGACGTCCGCGAAGATTGTTAAAGTTTTCAATACCCGAATAATCCAGGGTTGGATTCTTTTTAACTTCACTTATTCCAGCTCAGAACTACTATAAAAGGACAGTCTTAGGAATTTTTTTTTTGTAGAAAAACGCAGTTATAAAATTACCTGATAAGTACGATTAATATCGAGTTTATTGTATGATATGTATGTAAACTTAACTGGATCGAATATCACGTGTCGATAAAGATATTTGTAGTCTACAATCACTTGGTCTAGGTACGAGTTACGTTTTCGATGAAGGTTGGCAGAGAAAAGACATGGAAGAAATTCGGAAATGGGAAATTGAGTTGTGAATTAACTAAACTGCTGCGCAGTTCACTATGTTCGAAATTTCGCAGGTCGTTATCAAATTGTGAGGCACTGGTTACATGCTGTATGCGATGTTTTAGAGTAATTTACATTTTGCATTTATAGGGCTGGACGGCACAAATTCAAGAACATTCAAGGACATTACTCTGCCATTTATGAGTTATTCTTCTAACTTGCGATACTTACGGACTTTATGACCAAATATGATGAAGTTGGCAACTCTGCCTGTCTGTCTTTTAAGCTAGAGGATAAACGATTCGGTAGATTTTTTTTTTAATTTTGTAGATATCATTTGTCAATTACTCCCCCAATACGTTCTTTTTTGTACGAACTAAAATAACATATATATTTTTACTTGCGACTTATAGGTACTATACGGCAAGTTATGCATTCGTAAAAAAAATCGAACTCGAGATTTTGATCAAGGTTGACATTACGATGATAGCGAACACTAAAAAAGTGGGTCTGGCAATTCTGTCTGTCTGTTTGTCTGTCTGTCTGTCAATGCGACTACAGCCTAAACGGCTGGGCCGATTTTCTTGATTTGATTTTTTACCCCCACACGTTTTTTTCTTTTTTTTTTTAAGACCAAAAATAACGGTACCTGCCATACGAATTTTTTTCGAAGTTTTATAAATATTTTTTTTTCTCAAAAACTGCTAAGCACAGGGGCGAACGCAGGTAGGGGTTTTAGGAGTTCAAACCCCCCCCCCCCCCGAAACCACAAAAAAAAATAAAAGTTCATTTTGTTAAAAAAAAAGTGTTATTTTCGTGCATAAATCTTCTGATAGTGTTGTTTTTTCTTACGATTTATAGGTACTATAAGGCAAGTAATGCATTCGTAAAAAAAATCGAACTCAAGATTTGTATCAAAGTTGATATTACTATGATAGCGAAGACGAAAAATGTGGGTCCCAAAATTCTGTCTGTCTGTCTGTTCGAATACGGCCTAAAAGGCTGGGCCGATTTTCGTTAAACTTGGTAGATATCGAAGGGGTTTTTGTATGGTTACATTCATGCAGTGTACCTGCGAAGCTTCATATATTTATGAATTTTTGAATATTACAACAACAACTTGAATGAAATACCACCAAGTGGGTTCTTATTTGGCTGGAGTTATAGCTATTTCACGGTTGCCAAGCCGATCATCAGACTCCTTTATTAGTGGTGCTTAGCCTTTATACTATCAAGTTTGATCGAAAAACTTTTTGCCTTGACTGAGATTTGAACCCAGATCTAAATTGGAATGGACCTGATCATGTGGTCTCGGTAGCGTGATGCGTAGGGCATTGGCTTCTGACGACGCTAGGTCTGGGTTCAAATCTCAGTCAAGGCAAAAAGTTTTTCGATTAAACTTGATAGTATAAAGGCTAAGCACCACTAATAAAGGAGTCTGATGATCGGCTTGGCAACCGTGAAATAGCTATAACTCCAGCCAAATAAGAACTCACTTGGTGGTAGTTCATTCAAGTTGTTGTTGTAATATTCAAAAATTGGTAGATATCGTTTTGAATTTTTTTCCCCCGCACGTTTTTTTTTTTCCTTTTCTTTTTAAGACCAAAAAATAACCAAACAATTTTTTTTCGAAATCTTATAAATATTTTTTTCTCAAAAAACAGTCCCACAGAATTTTGAAAAAAAGAATCATAAAATTTCATTTCGTCATTTTAGGTAATGGTTGAAAAAATTTGTTCAAAAAATGGTTATTCTTGGAAACCCCCTTCGAACCATTTTTTTGGTTTTTGATTTGCTCGAAAACAGTACAACCGATTTTAATCATTATGAAGCCCCTCCAAGGTTTAAATATTATTGCGTATACAAATTTTAAAAGGTTTATTTTTTGATTCTTAAAAAAATTTCAAAATTTTTTTTTGGAAACTCGAAAACCCCAGCTCAATTTTTTTAGACTTGATAAATAAAAGTTTTTTAATACATATAATCTATAAGATCTGAGGAAAAAAATTTGTTTTACCTAAAAATAAAAGTACCCACAATACAAATGTTAAAAAATGGTTTTCGAAAATCGAAATCGAAAAACGGCTCCGAGAATTTTGATAGTTTTTTTTGTTTCGATTAATCTTTACTTTTAGAGAAGCTTCTAAGAAGTTTAAAAAAACATTGCATTTTAGGACTTAAAAAAAAAAATTTAAATTTTTTAAAGAAAAAAAAAATTTTTTTTTTTTGAAAATTCGATACGTCAAAAACTGCTCAATATTTTCTTTGTAAATTAAATTTTTATTCGAACAATAATAAAAAGTTTAAATATGCGTACCAAAATTTTTTCTTAAATATATTTTAAAAATTTCTTATACAAAAGCTAATTTTTTTAAGAAACCACTAAAACGAATTACAATTTTGTTCTTTCGTAAACTAATATTTGCTCAAAACACATATCATCCTGTGCTTAGTTCCAATTACTAAAGGAGTTTTAGTCATTTAAAAAATGAATTTTATGCTTTTTCTCTAATAAGATTAATTTTTGAAATTCTTAGTCTTTTACATAAGAGCAAGTTTGTGCGACCCAGTCATGCATTTTATTTCATGTGTCTTCGTATTTTAACGCAATTGTCTTAATTTGAATTGATGATTAAAAAATATAGACGAATCGAACAGCAATTGCGTTTTTGATAATTAACATTATGTATAGGGCAGAAAACGAACGGAGCAAAGATACCGATACGGATATCCGTGTTAATCTTAAGGGCCGATTTATGGCTAATAAATGATTTCCGATTTTTATAAGTTTGAGTTATTGATGGCTCCAAGGTCGGAGTGTGTTGAATTACAGCAATAGAAAAAACTCACTCATTTCGTTTGTGTGAAAGTTACAGTTACAAATGAGTAGCACATAGCAACCTTTGATAGCGTTTTGGTTATAATTATGTAGTACTATAGTTAACTTAGGCACCAATTGAGTGTTGCTGGTGTCCTTATCTTTTCGTATAACTCTTTTTCCTATGATCGCAAAAGTACAACAAGTTATAACTTCACGTATGAATATATGCCGGATTTAGTTTTGCAGATTTGGACCACTAGGCGAACCTAGAACTTATTATAACTCTATTGTTAGGTACACTTATGGAATCACTTGCACTCTCTTTCTTCTTGTTGCATTAATGATATTTTACGAACCAAATGATGGCCTCCATCACAGGGCCCGTAGTAAAAGTCTATGTCTAACAATTAATTCCGGAATAAAAATGCTGAAATGGGAAGCACCAAAAACGCCCTCGTAGTGAATATTTTCCACTTTTGGTAACATTATTCAAATTTGCCAAACAGGTATCCGTTGCATCTTAAAAAAATAGATTTTTTTTTATTTTATCAGGCAATATTTTGATGCATCCATTATCGTAAACCATAATCGGTCCATGTGTTGACTATCGTTTTCTAGGGTATCGTTTTTTTGCCTTTCGTTTCGTAATCTGTAATACGGACCCTGTATGAAATTGTTCCGATAGGTCCTATCCCTAAGAGCAAATATCAATTTCAATTTTTCAATTTCAATTTCAATTTATTTTGCATTCATTTCACTTAAATCTAATTAACAAATATATAATTATATAATTAAATAATTAAATCATTTAGTTATAACATATTTATGTTAATTACAATAAAGAATATGTAATTAACAGGTACCTACAATATAGTAATAAAAAAATATATTTATGAATATCTCATATTTTTTTGAAAACCCCCCCCCGAAATTATTTTCTGCGTTCGCCCCTGGCTAAACAGATTTAAAAACTAAAAACACAAAAAAATTTCTATGAAGGTTTTTATAATACAAACTCTATATACTACTGAAATAAATCAGCCAAGTAGAAGACTTAGTTCACATTGGATTTTTGTCAAAAAATTCATGTAAGATGAACTGAACTTAACAAAAATTGCGTATTGACAAGGTCCTCACAAGTCAACTGATGAGTCCATGTGAGATCACCCGGACGAAACGCCAATTTTTGTGGACTAAAGGCCAAAAAAGCTAATTTGAAACAAAAAAAATTTCATTAAGTAATAGCTAGGTAATGTTTGAAAAGAATTTTCCGAAAAATGGTTATTGAGGGTACCCCCCATGGAACCTTTTTTTTTGTTTTTGATTTTCTCAAAAACTGTACCACCGATTCTGATCATTTTTTTTTTGCGAAGGCTCTTCAAAAATTTAAATAGAATTGTGTATTCAAATTTTCAAAAAAATTTTTTTTGGATTTTTTAAAAAAACTTCAAAATTTTTTTTTCAAAACTCAATATTTCGAAAACCCCATGCTTGATTTTTTTTAATCTTGATAGATAAAAGTTTCTCAATATAATCTATAAGACGTGATAAAAAAAACTTTCAGTTTACTTTAAAATAAAGGTACCCACCATACAAATGTTAAAAAATTTAAAAAAATGGTTTTCAAAAATCGTATTTTTCTCGAAAACGGCACCTAGAATTTTGATAAAAATTTTTTTCTTTCAATTAATTTTTATGATCTTTAATTATTAAAAAAAATTTTGAAATTAAGATATTACAGCTTGTACCTATCATAGAACCATTTTTTCGAATTTTGAATTTCTCATTATCCACATAACGGTTCTTAATGAAATTTTTTTATAGAGAAGCTTCTAAAAAGTCTAAAACACATTGCATTTCAAAACTTTAAAATAAATATTTTTTGAATTTTTGAACAAATAAATCTATTTTTTTTTTCTTTTTTTTGAAAATTCGATATCTCAGAAACGGCTCAATATTTTTTTTTAATTTAATTTTTATTCGAACAATAATAAAAACTTTAAATTGGCGTACCAAAATTTTTTCTTAAAAATCTTTTAAAAATTTTGTTAATTAAAGCTTTTTTTAAGAAACCACTAAAACGACTTATAATTTTTGTTTTTGCATAAATTCAGATTTGCATAGCATTCTGTCTTCGTCTCTTACTATTAAAAGAATTTAAAAAAATAATTTGAACCTTATGAACAGTTTTCTCTAATAACATTCGTTTTTAAAATTCCTAGTCTATTACATAGGAGCAAGTTCGTGCGACCCAGTCGTGCATTTTATTTATTTTTAATTTAAGAAACTATTCTTTTTTCTGGAAAACTGCTTTTTCTAAAAAAATAAATTGCTTTTAATACGTTATTGTTGAAGAAAATTACGAAAAATGGTTATTCATTGTACCGTCCATAAAACCAGTTAATATATTTTCGTTATTCTCAAAAACGGTACAATTGATTTTGATAAATTTTAAAATTCTTTATTATATTGGTTTTTCCTTATTTCTTGATTGTGGGAATTTGGGAAAAAACCGCATGCATAGTGCATCAGATAAGCATTATGCATGCGGTTTTTTTCCAAATTCAAATTCAAAACTACTGAGACATGTTTTGTACCTTCAGAGTAAAAAATATAAATCTGAAGAAGTTGAGTAAACTATTTCACATCGATAGCTCAAAATAAGAAAGATAAAAGTATTGACAAGACATTAATAAAGTACGCAGAGAAGCATAAATCTTCGCACAAGTTGTTTTTATATAACTTTTCCAAGTCAGACCGTTGTTTAAAACTTCATCATTTTTTTTTTTAATTTTTGACTCCTTGAAAGAGCCAGTACTACTGAAAAAAATGGGTTCTGCTTTTGGTAACCATCGGTTGGGAATCAAAAGAAAAATTTGAATACCATTGTGTATTCAAATTTTCAAAACTTTTTTTTTGATTTAAAAAATTTTAAACTTTATTTCAAAACGCCAATTTTTGATTTTCTGAAAACTTAGCAATTAATTTTCGGAATCGTATTTTTCTCGAAAACGGCTCATAGAATTCTGATAAAAAAAATTCGTTCGATTAATTTTCACGATTTATAATTCAATAACACAAATTTTGACTGTACTGACTGTACCTACCATAAAAACATTTATTTGAATTTTGAATTTCTCATTATAGGCATAGCGGAACCATTTTTTTAGATCTTAGTTTTTATTACAATATTAAAAATTTAAAGTTGGCGTACCAAACATTTTTTTAAGAAACCGCTACAATGACTTATAATTTTTGTTCTTGCAAAAACTAATATTTACTTGAGAAAACACATAACATCCTGTTTTTAGCTCCAACTATAAGGGAATGAATTTTTTGGCAATGAACATTTTTCTCTAGTAACATTCATTCTTAAAGTTTGTAGTCTTTTAGATTAGAGTAAGTTCGTGCGATCCAGTCGTGCATTTTGTTTTGTATTAGAGATAGGAACAAAATGTTTTGCAGGCGTCACTTACTTCAATCTGTTTCTTTTGATAACTTCAACACTAGGTATTTAGTTTTGAGTTGTATGCTCAAACTTAAATGCCTAGTTTCAAAGGGCTTGTTTTGATTGATTTGCCTCTTACTTTCTTGTATTTTCAGTTTCTTAAATATATAAACACTGAAAGTATGCGGCTGGCTGCCTACCATATATGTACATACAAAGTAAGAAATAATGATGATTCTTACAAATGCGTTTCAATCAGAGAAATTTCATTCGAATTCCTTGACAATTTCTTGTATTTAAGAAAAATTCGCTCAGCACCGTGCTACCATCGCAG
>CAWVOZ010000205.1:0-23539 GCA_963931855.1 Philhelius festivus | reverse complement strand
ACTTCAATGGCTACACCTAGAACTCGCAATCGGTTTAGCTAGACATGATACGGGTAATCAAAACATGGTTTTTAATAGAAAACATGATGCAATATGATAGATATCTATTCAACTAATGTATGTAAACGTGCATGCAAAATTTGAGAGCAATTGGACAAGAGAATCAAAACTTATGCTACTAGAACCCTAAACAGAGAAAGCTGAAAACTGAATTTTTATTGATTTTGATGCAAGAATTAAACATGGTTCTAGATCTCTTAAATATGAAGCAAGGGTTTGTATTTATACTACATACAACCCTCTACAAATAGAACTCAACCACATATTCTAAATCCATCGTTTGGGCCTCAAAATTTGCACCCAAAGTTGGCCAAAATCGATTCAAAGTTTGTCTCGGAATAGGAGTCTTCGTCTCGTAATTCAGTTATTTCGACTTGCACTTTTACTATCTTCGTCTCGCAAGACGAAGAAATAAAACTGAATTTTTTTCCAACTTCAAACGGTCGCCCTTTCTTCGTCTTTGAGAGTTACGGGGCGATCCACATATGAAATTAAAGCCATTGAAGAATAGAATTCATTTTCAAGAAGTAGAAGTTGATTTAGATCTGCTATGAATGAGATATGGATGTTTTAGTGAAGAGTATCCATTTTATTTCTTCCAAAACATGATGATTTGTTTGCTTTTGTGGCTCTTCAACTGAATTCTTCTTGGCACCTCTTGTAACTATTATAGGGACTTCATATGACATGTGATAAGCTCTTCTTGTTCTACTTTGGTACTTTTGAGCATTCCAAAGTTTGGTTTCATTGATGATGTCATTATGGCACTGCGGTGATCAACTGCTTGTCTTTGCTCTCGCCCTTTTGTATCTAGCTTCAACATCTTTCATTGAGGGATTTAGACTCTTTTAAACTCTTGTTTGACTTCTTGTTTTCTTCCTTTGATCTTTTGCTTGATTACTCTTGTTATTTCCTTCATTTCCATTCTTTTTAGGCATTTTGTGCATCAAATATCTCCAAAGCAACTTTGAACCTACAAAAGAGATATAATTGATAGAACACCTATAAAACACCTTAAATATCATTAGTAGTGAGAGAATTCATCAAAAATATGCATTATTCACTATTTGAACATGCTAACAAAACATAGTTTTGAGTACTTATCATGGGGGCATGCCATATGTGGTGCCTCCTACCAATTGGTTGAGGATTCTAAAATAGTTCGGGGATTTGAAGCCTAATGCTTTTACTGGAGAGAGAAACGACATTAGTGCAGAGAGCTAGAAGAAGGACATTCACAGGAAAGTTCTATAGATGGATGTGGATTCAGTACAGAGACAGAGGCTTGCTAGTTTCTACCTTGAGGGTGCAGCTGGTAAATGGTGGGATGGTATCTGGTCAGAGGAGAAGAAGCTCACTGTTTCTTGGGAGGAGTTTGAGGAAATCTTTGATGAGCAGATCATTTCAGATTCTGAGAAGTCTATCAGGAGGGCAGAGTTGATAAAGCTCCAGTACGGAGAGATGACCATGGATTCGTATGAGAACAAGTTCCAAAATCTTTTGGCGTTTGCTGATGGTGTGACACTTTCTGAGGCTACTATGGCTAGTCAGTTCTTGGAAGATTTGAACCCTAGGTATGATGGTCAAATAAGGGTACATAGGTTGAAAACTTTGCGAGTAGTGGTGGATTTAGCTAGGATGGCTAATGTGAACTCCTTGGGGGCTCAAAAAGCTAGAGAGGGGAAAGCTAAGGAGAAATAAAATGAGAAGGCCAAGGGTAAGAGGGCTACATGGAATGAGGTTGCTAAGGGTAACCAGGAAGCTGATCAGAAGAAGCCAAAGTTTGACAACAACGATGGTGGTAAAGGCTTTCAGAAGAAGCCTTGGTTTGATAAGAATGCTTGTTACAACTGTGGAGAGAAAGGGCACATTCGTAGTGACTGTGCGAAGCCCGCTCAGCCGTGATAGGGTGCTGGTGGCCAGGGTAGTGGAAACCGCCAAGGTCATGGAAATGGAGGTCAGAATCAGAGACAGGGATAGTAGGGAAATTAGAGACAGTTCCAAGCGGGACAGTTTAGGCAACCTCAGTTGCCAGTTGGTGGTGTGCATGCAGCGTATGTGGAGCCTCTTCAGGTATTACAACAAGGTGTTAGTTATCAGCCCGCTCTTACCTACAGTACAAGCTCAGGCTAATGGTGGTGGACAAATGTTTACAGCTGTTCAGAGGGAGCATAGTCCGAGTGGAGCTCTTGTGGAAGGTACTTTCTTGGTTACTGGTTCTCATCCTAGGATTTTATTCCATTATGGTGCTACACATTGCTTTATAGCTAGAGACAACATGTTAGAAGTAGGTTTGGTTGCGGAAAGGGTTTTGGTTCCGTTGGAGATCTCTATACCTATTGGGAGGTCAATCGTTGTTGACACTTATTGTCGTGGGGTTCACATAAGCTTGGATGGACTAAGCTTTATTCCTGATCTGGTGGTTATGAGCATGTCAGATTATGATGTGATCATTGGTATGGATTGGGTGGCTCGTTATCAAGTGAGCTCAGATTATTTTGCTAAGACGATTACTTTTCAGTTGCCAGGCATGGATAGTGTTGTGGTCACTTCTAGTAGGGGAAATTCTCTTGCGGAGGCATTTTTGGCTCACCTTGAAGGTGAGGATGGTTTGGAAGCTCTTGGCAATGTTCCAGTTGTCAATGAGTTTATGGATGTCTTTGGAGATATTCTTGGGTTACCACCAGTCAGGGAAATTGAGTTCGGCATTGATCTAGTTCTAGGGACCGCTCCAATCCATTGGACTCTGTATCGTATGGCATTAGTGGAATCGGACGAGTTGAAGAAATAACTCGATGAGCTTTTGGCTTAGGGGTTCATCCGTAAAAGTCATTCTCCGTGGGGTGCACCGGTTTTGTTTGTTTCCAAGAAGGATGGGAGTCTCCATATGTGCATAGACTATCGGGAGCTCAACAAAGTCGCGATTTAGATTATGTATCCATTGCCTAGGATTGATAACTTGTTTGATCGATTGAGGGGAGCTACTTGTTTCTCCAAGATTGATTTAAGGTCTGGTTACCATCAGTTAAGGATACGTGAGGAGGATATCCCTAAGACCGCCTTCGTTACCCGATATAGTTCTTTTGAGTTTTTGGTGCTGCCGTTTGGTTTGACAAATGCACCTGCGGTTTTCATGGATCTGATGAACTGCATCTTCGAGGATTTTGTGGATCATTTTGTTATTGTCTTCATAGATGATATATTGGTTTATTCGGCATCAGCAGTGGAGCATGAGGAGTATCTGAGATTGGTTCTGGAAACACTGAGGAGACATCAACTTTATGCTAACTTTTCAAAGTGTGAGTTTTGGCTACAGGAAGTGAAGTTTTTGGGTCAAGTGGTTTCTGCTAGTAGTGTTACGGTGGATCCGAGCAAGATGGAGGCAGTGCTAGATTAGAAGCTGCCTACCACGGTTACAGAGGTAAGGAGTTTTATGGGTTCAGCAGGCTACTACAGGAGGTTCATTAAGGACTTCTCAAAGATAGCTACTCCATTGATGAAGCTGACTAGGAAGTAGTGTGCTTTTGTTTGGGATGGTAAGTGCCAAGAGGCATTTGATATACTGAATGAGAGTTGACTTCTGTACTGGTTTTGATAATTCCGAGGTAGGACAGGATGTTCATTGTCTACACGGATGCATCATTGCTTAATTTGGGTGGTGTTTTGATACAGGAGAGGCAGGTGGTTGCTTATGCCTCGCGTCAGTTGAGGATCTATGAGTTGAATTACCCAAGTCATGATTTGAAATTAGCGGCGGTTGTCTTTGCTTTGAAGATTTGGTGCCATTATTTATCTGGGGTGACGTTTGAATTATATACGGATCACCAGAGTTTAAAGTACTTTTTTTTCTCAGAAGGAGCTCGACATGAGACAGAGAAGGTGGATGAAGTTAATTAAGGATTAGGATTTTGTACCACAGTATCATCCGGGGAAGGCAAACGTAGTAACAGATGCCTTGAGTAGGAAGCCAAGGTCGCCTAAGAAGGTGAAGAAGGCAATCAGGAAGCATGGTGCTAGGCTTGCAGCTTTGAGGTGTGCTTGTTGGAGGGATATGTGTGATGATTTTTTCAGAGATATGTAGGGCCGTGGATACATTGGTAACATCAGGGTGTAATCTTCTCTTAAGGAGAGGATTTTGGAGGCTCAGTTAGCTAGTGATTGGGTTAAGAAGCGTGTGGATGAGGTCACTCATGGTATAACAACTATGGGAGAATGGAGTTTTGATGCAGATACTGGTTTGAGACTATATGGCAGGTTAGTGGTTCCATATTCAGAAGATTTGAAGAAGGAAATTATGGATGAGGCTCATAAGACAAGGTACTCTGTACATCCAGTGAAGCCAAGATGTACAAGGACCTTAAGAGACAGTTTTGGTGGAGGAACTGAGGCGTGAGATACCTTCGTATGTAGCAAGGTGTATTACATGCCAACAGGTTAAGGTGGAGCATCGAAAACCGACAGGGTTGCTTAATCCCTTGCCAATTCTGGAGTGGAAATGAAAGAGTATCTCGATGGATTTTGTGGAGGGGATGCCTACTACACCTAGGAAGCACAATGTGATTTGGGTTGTTGTGGATCGTCTTACTAAATCAGCTCACTTTATATCGGTCATGAAAAACAACTCTGTGGAGGAACTCAGTCAGATTTACGTGGATCAGATAGTCAGATATCATGGGACACCGTCTTCTATAGTATTGGATCGTGGAGTACAGTTTACATCTTACTTTTGGGAGAGCTTGTAGAGTGCCTGGGCACAAGGCTGGATAAGAGTTCGGCGTTTTACCCCCATACTGATGGTTAGACAGAGAGGGTGAATCAAGTATCGGAGGACATGCTTAGGGTGTGTGTTTTAAATTTTAAGGGGTCATGGGAGAATCATCTACCATTGGTGGAGTTCTCCTACAACAACAATTATCAGCAGAGCATTGATATAGCACCATTTGAGGCATTGTATGGGAGGCCGTGTAGGTATCCATTATGTTAGAATGAGGTAGGTAAAAACTTACTTCTTGGATCAGATTTGGTAAGGCAATCAGCTGAGGTTATTGGTATTGTTCGTGATCGCTTGAAGACCGCTCAGAGCTATCAGAAGAGCTATACAAATAGGAGGAGGAGACTATTAGATTTTGCCGTTGGTGACATGGTGATGTTGAAGGTCTCACCTATGAAAGGTGTGAGACGGTTTGGTAAGAAAAAGAAGTTGGCACCGCGTTATGTGGGGCCATTTGGGGTTCTTGAGCGCATTGGAAATATGGCGTACATGTTAGACTTGCCCGCTCAGTTATCGGGTGTGCATGATGTGTTTTATGTATCTATGCTTAGGAAGCATGTTTGTGATTTGGAGCATGAAGCTGTAGTGGATTACCGTGGGTTGGATATTCAACCAGAATGTTAGTGTGGATATTCTTCCGTTAAATATTGTGGATATGCAAAAGAAAGGCCCAAGGAACAAGAGAATTCGATTGGTTAAGGTTCAGTGGAGCGACAATGATCGTGATGTGACTTGGGAATTGGAGACCGAGATGCGTGAAGCGTATCCGGATTTGTTCGTGGACTTAGAATTGAAAACTTGGGACAAGTTTGTTCTTAAGTGGGGGAGGATGTAATACCCTCAATTTTTGGACCTATTTTTCACTTTTTAGTGTACTCTTTTATTTTGGATTTGTTCTTGTAAAAGCTTGGTTATAAACTTCATTTCATTCTACTATGGTTTGGTTATTCTCTTTTATCTCTTGGTACATTTTGTAGAATGTTGGATTGGATTGATTAGTTTTGATGCATGTTTTGATCTCTTTGGATTGGCTGTATTTGGATGGATGTTTGGCAGTGTTTTCTTGCCTTGGTTTCATTGGTTTTGGCCCTAGGGAAGCCAGGTGTTTTCCCCTAAATTTTCCCTTGGGTTTGGCTTTGTTTTTTGGGTTTCAAGGACCTCTTTACGGCATGTTTTGGGGGACTTTACGGTATATATACCGTAAGGTTTGGTGGTTTATACCGTAAGGTGTATGGGGGTTTTAATGTGATCTTTACGGTATAAAATGGGGATTTTACAGTATAATTATACCTCAAAATCATCTTCACTATGCCGTAATTTGTCTTTTTCTGTGCAGCCTTTACGGCTTAGGCTTACAGCGTAATAGGCCGCAAGTGGGTATTTTTAGGCCGTAATTTGGTTCTATTTGAGCCCGATTTGGACCCCAACTTTGGGTATATAAGGGATGCGTTTGGACTTTTTAGAGCACGAACTTCTCTATTGTTGGCTAGGGTTTTGAAGGAAAAAGAGAGGAGATCAAAGAGGCAACTTGGAGGATCAATTTACTACTCATTGGAGACTTTTGGAGATTAAATTCTTCACCATTGAAGGCCATTAAAGCTTGAGGAAGAAGAACCTCTCGACGGATCGCGGCAAAGCTTAGAACCTCTTTCTTTTTGCAATCTAAGGCAAGATAATCTCTTTTCATTCTATTTACCTCTATTGTAGACTAGTATTCCTTCTTGATTGTTGGTAATTGTTTGAATTTGTTGGAAACCATGAAGAACAAACCCTAGAATTTCAATTCATCTAATTGGACATCTAAAACATGAAATTGATCTATGATTGGTTAATTGGAGCATGCTAAAATATATTGAAACATGTTGGAATGGTTAATTTGTTGGAATTAGTTGTTAATAAAAAACCCCCAATTTTGGCTAATTTGAGAAAAACCCTAAATAATGAAAATTTATGGAATTAATCTACCAATGATGAAATGGGTAGGGTTAGAGATGCCTCCTTATGGAGTTTCATCTCGCTTGTAGTTGTAGAAACTCAACTTGGTGTTTGGAACACCAATGGTTAGGAAAAATCTCACCTTTTGGTGATCTTATAAATCTCTAAAACATTACCTTTCGCTACCATTGCAATTCATAATCGCGCTCTTTGTCATTCATTGACTCTTTTTGGCTTTACCTGGTCTAGTGTGGTTAGAATTGGAAGGTTAGGGACAACTCCCTTCCGTTCCCTAGAGGCCGTGCATAGTGGGGTAGTATGTAATGGTAAAATCTTAAAAACCTGTTTTCCAAATAAAACCTTTTTCTCCAAAACTTATTTCTTTTCTTGGAGTTCCCATAAGAAACATGGTTCTGGATTAGTGATGGATTAGAATACCTCACCATGGGGTTAATCATGGTTGGTGGCTCTATGTCGATGGCTTATCGTATCATAAAAATAGAAAAAACCTATATACATGGTTGATTGTATCCGAATTGGTAGTGGTTTAGCTATGGATGTATTTTGATTAGGGAACCCACTGTTGTACTTGGTTAGTTAGCCCTACGCTTAGGATTGAGATAGGACAATATGGATATGCATTTATATATCGCCCTATATGGGAAACGCAAACATTGGAAACTGGAAGTAAATCATTAATTATTTATATTTGCTTAGATATGGTGCCATTTATATTTGGTTGTTGCACACTATTGCTATAGCCATATCTTTTGCCCAAGTTAATGCATGATAGTAGGATGAATCCCCTATATTATATATTTAGTTTATATATTGGTGGTCTTTCTCTAACCCTACACTTTACAGGTGCCAGGATAGATGGAGAGGCCCGGAGAGTGCCTTAGATGCTTGCCGAGCTATAGGAAGTTTAGAGCTTCCTGTGACATTGATGCTTGCAGAGCTATAGGAAGTTTAGAGCTTCCTGTGACATTGATGCTTGCCGAGCTATAGGAAGTTTAGAGCTTCCTGTGACAGCGTCCAGGTCTTTATTTACTTGAGTAGTTGGTAGTATTAGAATATTTACATGTTTTTGGTTTAGTTGGTTGTAACCCTTCTGTGGCATTACACTAGTTATGGTTGGAGGGTGACTTCGTTTTAGTTATTCTAAATAGTTGTTACCTATGGTTATGGATATTGGACTATTTGGTTTATGGTTACTAATTGGTTACCTATTTTGGTTATGAAACTTGATTTCTTGGATTGTCTTCCACTGTTGGATGTTGGTTATTGGTAATTGGAAAATGGATATTTACTAGTTATTTTTAAATTCTTTTCTAAAATGGTTTAAACTATATTCTAAGCTTACTTAGAGTCTTATGGTTAGTTAATGCTATGTGTGATTCTTGATGAACTATTAAGTAGAGATCCAACTGTGGCCATGTGGTACATTTATGGCCAATGGTTGGTATATAATGGATAACATGACTTGGCTTCCCACCTGCTGGCTGATCACCAGTGGTATGGGAAACTAGGGTATTACACCACTTTTGGCCAAGTTTACAAAATGCATTGGGTACAAGGCTAGACAAGAGTTTAGCGTTTCATTTGCAGACAGACGGTTAGATAAAAAGGGTAAACCTAGTGCTTAAAGGTATGTTAAGAGTATGTGTTTTAGATTTCAAAGGTTCATGGGAGGACCATTTGCCTTTGGTGGAGTTCTCATATAACAACAACTATCGGCAAAGTATTGGAATGACACCATTTGGGGCATTTTATGTTAGGCCATGTTGGTCTCCTCTATGTTGGAATGAGAATGGTGAGGGTATGTTGCTTTGTCTAGATTTGGTGGAGCAGTCATTGGAGGTTGTCAGCGTTGTCAAAGACGGGCTTAGAGAGGCACAAAGTAGGAAAAAGAGTTACGTGGATAAAGGGGGACGTCCTTTGGAGTTTTTGATTGGTGATATGGTCATGTTGAAAGTATCGCCTATAAAAAGGGTACGGAGATTTGGGAAGAAGGGTAAGCTAGCCCCAAGATATGTTAATCCGTCTAGAATAGTTGATAAGATTACATATAAACTTGAGTTTCCCGCTTAGTTGGCAGGGGTGCATGATGTCATTCATGTGTCCATGTTACGAAAGCATATCCTTGATGAAGAAACTTATAATGTGGTACATTCTCGAGGGTTATAAGTGAAGCGAGATGCTACTATTGTTGTGTTACCTTTAAGAATTCTGGATTCCCAAGAAAAGGGAACAAGAGGAAAGAGGATTAAGTCCGTCAAAGTTCAATGGAGCTAGAATGAATGAGTCGTGACATGGGAGTTGGAAGAGGATATGAGAAAGTCGTATCCAGAGCTTTTTGAAGACTTGAAATAGGAAACTCAAGTATGAGTTTATTCTAAGTGGGGGAATGTAATATCCTAGAATTTTGGAGCAGTTTTGAGCCATTATACGTTATCAATCATATTATATCATTTTTCTTTTAGCCAGTTTAATGTGATTTATTGTTGCTTAATCGTTAATGTTCTCACATTTCTTTTATGTGCTTGTTTTAGGAATTGATGCCGGTACATCTATATGATGTTTTCCACTCATGGATTGATTTTGGGTGCTCCAGAGGCAACCATAGGCTTTGCCCCAGGTGTTTTATGAGCGGGAAACGAGTGGGAAGGTTGGCAAGTTTTCTGAGCAATTGAGTTTGGTCTTGGCTTAAGAAGGCATATTCTTATAGCCTTTACGTCTTGGGTTTACATCTAGGTAGGATCTAAGCATGAGGGCTAGGATGTCAGTATTATTTTAAAAAATTTCAACGTTTACGTCCTGACATTCGGTCCTAATAGGACATAATAAGGACTTTTGTTACAGGAGTGGTTTTACGTCCAACTTTTTGTCCTCCCAAGATGTAAAGTTAGGACATAAGTATTTTTATTTTGTGGGACTTAATATTTACGTCCTGCCTACATCCTCAGGACATACACCAATGGTCTAGGAAGTAATTTGGCCCAACAAGTGCTAGGTCAGGGTAGAAATAAAAGGGTATTTGGGAGTTTTGGAAAGCCGTTCTTTGGGGCGATTATGTGACTCTTTCAAATGCTTTTTGAGGTGATGTGGAGGTGATTTCAAGGGAGATTCTAGTGCACACATATTGCTGATTTGGAGAGCAACTGGGAAACATCTTCCGAGCATAAGAGGAGTAGTTGATTACCCTTTCAACAGCGGATCTTCCTCAACAAGGAGTTATTCTTTGCAGATTATTTCATCTGTCAAAGTCAAGCACTCTTCTATATTGTTCTTAGATTATTCATAATAAGTAGACTAGTATGCTCTAGCTTCTGCATGTAATTTGATTTTATTTTTAAAAAAATCCGTAATTGTGGATCAATTGAAAAACCCAATGTAACTCCCCATTTTCTCACAGTTACCTAGCCAGCATAACCATGAGAAAATGAGACAAAGTCTATGGCATAGAACCATAGCACATCACCATGGTTCCCCCATAACACTATAAAAAGGACTAAGGTTACTAATGTATATCACACTCGGTATTCTGAACACTTATCCAGGCATGCATCTCTATATTACATCATCTATTAATAGCAAGTCTGAACCAGAGTGTACAATACAACAAGTCAATAAACAACAATCCCTGAATGAATACATGAATGAAATACAATATCGACACAGCTACAAACCCAAGGAACATCTAACTACTATACAGGGCTACGATATCGGACTTAGACTCCCCATCTCCACATCAAGCTCCTAAGCCAACACTCCGTGAATAGAAAACCTGTATGTACCTATAGAGTAAGGGGTCAAAACCCCAATACATATATTCTCACGCCATGATCTTTCCAAAAGGATCGATGCACAACAGAAATCAAGCTAATACTCAAAATATAAAAAAATGAATGGTAACTAAACAGGGAAAGATGTCTAACATATTATCATGGCATAAATATCTATGTTAACATCTTATTATCATTATATTATTTATATTATTACCATACTACATGTATCGGGTCTCATGTCCTGCTATCATTAGGTCCATATGGTCATCATTATGCCATCAACATCTCATGGGTCACCTCAACTAAGTTAACTCAACTAAGTCAAGTCCATGGGTCACACCATGGATCAAATCATAGGTCAGTCCAAAGGCCAAGTTAATGGATCGAGTCCATGTATCGAGTTCGTATACCAGGTCTATGGGTCAAGCCCATAGGTCGGACCTAAATACCAAGTCTATGGGTTACACCCAACTGTCAATTCTATGGACCAAGCCATAGGTTAAATCTACGGACACACCATAGGTAAAGTCTATATATTGTAAATTAAAATATAACAGCATGCTCAGCTAGGCCACCAATTCGAGGATTGTTAGTCCCCACTTGGTGTGTATCCGCTCTCTACCATGCTGACGACAATAAGGTGGTGATTGGACCAAAAAGAGTAGTGATCACAATGTCGACAAGGACACACCTGAATAATAATAATTCTAGATCCAAGGTTACTATAGCTAGCATCTGAAGGTCAATGGTAGTTACAAGGTTACACCAAGGGGCTTTTTCCCCAAAGTCTAGTGTACAAGTTCCACTATCATATCCAAAGGACACACCTCGATAGTTCATCAATTGGTATAACCACAATCCCATGAGTCAAAGGGTAGCCATGTAGGCATACCACGGTCTAGGATATCCATCGAGTACCAAAAGATCAACACATAGGCACCACGGGTAAAAAGTACCCAACATGTGTCATAGGGCAGCCACATAGGCACAACATGGTCAAATGTATCTGTCACGTGTCAAGGGTGTAACACAAAGACGTGACAAGACTAAAGTGTGTACGTCGCGTGTCAGGGGTTAGATACAAAGACGTCAGAAGGTCCAAGTATGTATACACCATGTGCCAAGGGGGGTAGACATGTAGACACAACAAGGTCAAATGGGTCTATTGCGTGTCAAGGGTTAGACATGTGGGTGTGACAAAGTCCAGTATACATGTTGTACTATTCTATCTAGAGGACATACCTCAATAGTCCAGTGTATTCGTCAAGTGTCTGGGGTATGACACATAGACACGACAAAAGGGAAAAGTGACAACATGTATCAAGGGTAAACCCATGTGCACACAAGGGAATGAGGTGTCTCCATGTGTCGAGGGGAGACACATGTGCACGCAAAAGGGCTATCAATCTCTAACAAAGGTTGGTGCCAACAACTTTGAGCTACATAAACTAAATGCTCATAAATCATCGTTATGAGTATTTAAGTCCCTAAACTAAGACCAAAGGCCGCAATCCAACTAATGGTCACTATCTATTTATCAATATAGCTCTAAACATACATCTATGCTTAATTATGGCCAAATTCCTTCTATCTCATCTTTGGTGCAACAAAAGTTGCACCTTTATCATTGAGCCATGATTATAACACTTCCATCCTCTGCAATTCACCTTTAATTAGTTTTAATTGAATAAACATATCAGCATTTAGCATTAATTTGACATTACCTCTTAATTTGGGCACTAAACAAAGAGAGGAGTGGATCAATACCATGGATGGGGAAGATGAAGGAATCCATTTACAAAAAAACAAGTAAATCTCATGATTGGAAGTAAATTAAACTTGAATCAACATGTATATCAACCAATCTTTAAAAGAAAGATCATGGTGAAGAAATACATGCTTTGAATAGAGGAGATGATGTGCCGCCACCGTCGCGAAGATGGTTCCTTCTTTTCCATGGATTTTGGGCTTGCATTATTGCTCTTCATCTCCAAGCTAGGTATTCTTCTATGCTTCTTTCCTTCTCTTCTCTTGAGATTGAAATGAGGCAAAAAAATGATGGGAGGATGAGCAAAGAGGAGTATTTATACTTGGTCAAAATGGGGTGAACATATCATAAATTTGGGCTAAAATTAGGCAATTTATTTCCTGGCTAGGGATTTTACGTCCTAGCAGTGTAAAGGGATGGATGTAAAATTATCAGAGCATTCACAGACCCAAATTACATCCTGGCCTTATGTTATGTCTGGACATAAAGTACGACGTAAAATAATTTACATCCTAGGAGAGTTGGATTACTCCTCTAGGATGTAATTAGAGGACTAAAAGAGCAGATAAAAAGATAGGGAGGAAAGCAAAATACTTACATCCTTAAACTTCGTCCTGGAGGACGTAATCATTTATGAAAATACTTACATCCGGAGCCAAGATTTATATCATGTATGGATGTAAATTAGGACGTAAACTTATTCTAAAAACTAGAAATACATATAGATCAGAAGGCAAAGTATAGAAGCAAAACCCAACTTCTCGGGGGCCAAGGCAGAGATAAGAATGAGGGAAGAAAAAAGGATTTCATCCTGGCTCAGAAACGAAGTAGAATAGCAATATCCTGAGAAATCCTCTCAAGCGGATGGGCAAATTTATGTCTCAAAAATCCACTTAAATACCATAGGGAACAAATGCGTCCACGAAATGCCTAACAAAGAAAAGGGCAACTGCAACAAAACCCTTAACTACAAACATGGACCTTAGGCATGATTAGTAAGAAACATAAAAGTTTTAAATAGTCCTGGTTTTGGATTTAAGTGACTTACACTATAATATGGTTATTAATATGGCTATATCAAAACATGATAATGAGTTTATGCTTATGTGAAGGTCGGGGTATTACACCCTAGAATCTAAAATCATCCAAATTGACTTATCTAACCGTTATGGAATAGAATTAAATGAAGTCAAACAATGTTTAAAGCACAAGAAACTGTTTGTAAAGTGAATATATTGACTAATTTGATTACACAAAGGAAATACTCTAAATCATGTCAGTAATTGGCTAATTTGATGAAATTGTAGGATAGAAAGGGAGAGCATGGAAAGCGGAGACTTTCCATGCGATGAAAAATTTTTAACTAAGAAATCATATTAAATTAACAATATAATTTAATATAACTGAGCCAATTCTCATGGCGGATGCTATGGGCCGAAGGAGGAGAATATTTACCCCTTTTCCCTTAGATTAGTAATCCTAGTCTAAAAGTTGAGTCAGAGTTCTAGGTGACACTCTACTCTACTCTAGAAGTAAGTCATGTTGGGCATGTGAGACGGAGACCAAGAATGGCGTACGCTTGCCATTACTGGTCTAGTTCTCCCAACTTCCGCCAGGCTTCCATGATTACATGGAAAAGGTGAGTGATATTGCTAGGCTTCCAGTTCCACTAAAATAGGCATTTTTACCAGGCTTTCCTTTTGGAAATAGGTACATAGATTCTCCAGGCTCCTTTATAGATTGAGGGATTTTTTAGTACAGGCTCTTCTTGCGAATAGGTACAGACATAGGATTGCCAGGCTACCATTAGACATTATATAGGCATATGGATGACCAACCTCTACTAGTGTTAGTTAGAACCTACAAGATAGCATAAGATTAGGATTACTCTACTGATCTGTTGCAAAGTAGTCCATTATATAGATGAATACACACACATCATAACTAAAAGATAAATAGTGACCTAAAAGATTATTTTGAGTATTATAGCATTGTTACTATTTATGACTTTTTGTGGCTTTTCCTTTATATTTGATTATGTATATATATTTTGTTTGCTAAACTTCATTGCTATCACTGGTTGAATCCCCTACTTGGTAATTGGGAATGGTATAATGGTTTGCTTGCTTTTATCCCCTTATTCCTCTCGGTGGGTCATAGACTGGATAATGATATCCAGAGAGCGTATTGTCGATAGAGCTCCCTGTTGTCAGTGCCTGAGTCGTTTAGCTAGTCCATTTTCTATCTTGGTTGTTTTGGCATTTGAGTTATAGGCCAACGGGTAGATGTTATTACTCTATTGTAGTTAGTTATTTTATTAGTTGTAGGTCGACGTAATGCTAGGATTCTTGTCCATTTGATTTATTTATTTATCAGATGATTGGATATTTGATTCCAAGATGTGCATGGGTGTAGGGTAAATTAGATTTCATATATATCATAATTGCTATCTGAATGTACAGGTCATTTTTATTGTTTATGTCAGTTGGTTACTTCTATTAGTACTAATTACATGTATGTATGTGTATCTTGATGAACTACTCAACTGGTAACCAATGTGCCATGTAGCTTTCATATGGCCAGTGGTTAGTATTTTAGGATGATATGTCTTATGATCTCACCGACTAGTCATACGGTAGTTGGGTGGGATTCATTGGGCGTTACACTGACAACAGCGAGCTCTATAATGACACTACGATCTCCGGTTCTCACCATCCTATCCACGACCTGTAGAGAGGAAGAAGGGGGTGAGAGCAAGCAAACCTCTAATCCATCCTCAATCACTAAGTAGAGGATTCAACCCTTATTGGCAATAAGGTTTGGAGCACAATATATCATCATACAGAAATATGCAATAAAACAAAGTAAATGGCTAAACATAAATATGATAAATATATTAATAGTAAATATTTTATAACTATCCAACTTTTGGTCGAGATGTATGTGTATTCATGCATGAGATGGACTACTTCGCAGTGGATCAGTTATACAATCCTAATCCTATCCTAACTCGTATGTTCTAACTAATACACACTAAGCATGGGCATCCATATACCTATACCATGTCTAATGGTAGCTTGGCGGTCAACATATGTACGCGGAGCTTGGTACCAATCAATCCCTCAATCTGTAAAGGAGGTGGGAGAATCCATGGGCCTATTCCCAAAAGGGAAGCCTGGCAGTAATGCCTATTCCAATGAGACTGGAAGCCTGGCAAACAACACTATTCCTATTCTATGTAATCGTGGAAGCCTGGCAGAACCTTGGGAGAACTAGATCGATAATGACAAGGGTTAGCCACTATGGTCTCTGTCTTACACGCCAAACATGTCACACTTCCAAAGTGGAGTATAGTGTCACCTTGTATTCCGACTCACATCCCTACACTGGGGTTACCAATCAATAGGGAAAAGGGGGGAAATGTTTACACTTTCTCATCATGGCATCCGTCATGACATATCGGCTCATCATATTAAATTAATTTAATGTGAGACCCTCTTTTTCTAAGAATATTTAAGTTGTTTAAATAAATACATGAATATCGGACAATTGTTGAATATGAAATGGTGGATGTTCACCCTTGAAAATATGGATAAAAAGTGGCCTTAATATGGTTAAATTTATGTAGAAAAATATGTGAAATGCATGTGATTTAAAACGGTGGAAAATTTGATTATATGAAAGTTTAAGTGCTCATTTAGAAGCATGATTGGTAATTTAATGGAAATGGGTTATGGATGTTTTGAAGGGTTTAGAATGGTCCTAAGACCCTAATTTATGGTTGGTTTAAGTTTGGTTAGGTTTGGAATGGTTTTGGATGATTTTTATGTGATTTTTGACCTAGGGTCCGAGTTAGGTGTTTGAGACTCAAGTCTACTTGCGTATGCAAACTCACGTCTTCTAGAAATGAGATTTTTTGTGCTCTCGGCCGAGACGCGAGTTAACTCGCGTCTGCAAACTAGCCTTTGTTTGTGCAAACTCGTATTTGGAATAGTAACCAGCAAAAAAAATTAAGTTTCTTATTTTGTTTTGGATCCCTCCCTTGTTTCTTTTGTACTCAAAGCACCCTAATATGTCCCTTCCCTTTTGTTTTAAGCCCTTCTCTATAAATACAAAACCCTCATTCATTCTCTACACTCCTCCACTTTAATAATTCACCTTGCCACCATTGGGGAACTTCAATGAATGTTAGATCTACTCAAATCTAGACACCCCCACTTTATGCTCCCTTCATTAAAGCTATGTTATTTATCTTGGAGAACATCATACTAAAATTTGGAGGCCTATCTATGAGTTTTCAACAGGTGGATTTTTCAAGACTTAAACAGGAGCAAAAAGGTGGCATCTTTGGAAATTCTTGTACGGTACTCGCGGTATAAAGGTGAACACTCTCACTACAAGCCCCTTTACATACATGTTCTACTTCTTGTAATTATTTTCCCAAATTTGATGTTGATAATTCATATTCTTAGACAAGTTCTTGATATTGTTGATACTTCAAATTGCAAGTAGATTGATAATTGCTAGAGTTAGCATGTTAGATGGATAAAGTTGGAACCTTTGTGGTTAATGAGCATGATTAAAGCTGTTAAAGACTTATTATAGATGATCAAGATTAGATGACAAGGATTTGAAAGTGAAAACAAATGTTAGTTCATACAAATTAAGAAATATTTACGATGAATTAGTGAGTATTGGATATAGTGGATGGTTAATAGACTTGGATTAAATGGAAATTTTGGAAATCTTTTATAGATAGAAATATTACAAGAGAATCTTAATGACTAATAACCTAGATAAAATGATGAGAAGGCAGAAAATGCGGAGTCCCAATGATACCTTGTTGCTCGTGAGGATTGGCCTCACGTAGGAATTGTGGAAGTGTTAGAAATAATTGAGATTTGCTAAATAACAAGTGGAACATTAAAAATGTATAAAAGTGGCGATTGATAAAACCCCAATGGGAAATAGCCTTTGGTTGTGGATCGCCGCTATTCGACGAAGACTCCGGCTCTACGAGCCTTATCATGACATATAGTTACATTGTTGTCGGGAATGGAACTTTACACTTGTAGGAGAGGTTTAGTTAGGGCATGACCCACTTATGAGATTTTTTCGGACTTGGTTCTAACCTTGGACCCATTCTTTGTAATAACTATGTATGGGACTTTCATGGCTCCCCGACACTCTAGACGGTGGATTGAGATTGGATTGGGATATGTTGGTGATATGTCAGTTAGTAGTATTTATATTATATTGTGGCCCGCTTTTCGAGGCATATTGTACACTTAGACATTTTCCCCTATTTTGGGAGATAAGGATAATCTACCTTTGGAGTAGAGAATTATGATTGGCAAGAGACACCAAGATTTTGGCCAAAGGCCTATGATTACAGCCGAAGGCCCTTGGAAATGGAAACATGTGAAATTGAAACAAAGGACTTGAAAATGGCAAACATGACCAAACGAGAATGATTGCAATAAAAGTAAATTATGGCCGAAGGCCTCTAAAATGGTTTATTTGTGTGAAATCAAAATAAGAGAGTATAATGGTAATGTGTTCATAAGTGAATGAAAATAAGAAAAGAGAGATGAATATTGTTTATGCCAAAATGGCAAATATGGTTAAGCCAAAACGGCTAATGTGGTTAAAGCCAAAACGACTAATGTGGTTAAGCCAAAATAACTAAGTTGATTAAGCCCGAAGCCGCTAAGGTAAATAAGTCAAAATGACTAATATATTGGAGCCCCAGAGATGGCTAAAGGTTATATTGAATATATTATTGGTATGCCCATGAGTGATGGTAATTCCACCATGGATGGATATATTATTGTGCCCACTAAAAGTGGATGGATATATTATTGTGCCCACTAAAAGTGGATGGATATTGTTGCAACATCGCCTTCCTCAGATGAGAGTTAGATGTGGGTATAAAGACCCTCATACCTGAGTACCATTGGTGTTAGATCCAGTACTTGTGCCTAGTTGGCGTATACGGGTATGTCGTAGGCTCGGGAGGTCCGACATACTGATGGTAGACTTAGCATATCGTCGGTGTTGTGTGATCCAACATGCAAGGTGCATCGTTGGTGTATTGGGATCCAATGCACTGGGTATGTCATTGGTGTATTGAGATCCAGTATACCTGGTTCAGGAATATATATAAGAACATATATATATATACAAGATATTATTTAATTATAGTCCCATGGTGATTATTAAAGTAGAGATAGTTGGTAGATAACCTTTATATATATGTGTGCACCATGCCTTAGAGCAGGTACACTTTTTATTGACAGGCACACCCCTTTTTTACAGTACACTATTTCATTGCAGGTACACCATAGTTGGGTAACCCGATAGGGTTTCATATGTAATTGTCTAACCCCTTTGTTGATGCAGGTGTTATAGCCCTTAGGGTTACCCAACACATAAATCTTGGGACCATTATATCATTGATTACCTATGTACTAACTTGTTGTGTACATGTGGTAGGCCAATACTCTAACCCTATTTTTGCAGGTTATAGCCTACCAAGATTGAAGGCTAATGTACGCATTAGCATAAAAATATACCTGTCGACTTTCTAGCCATAGTTGAGATATTCATACCAGCCCTATGTTGATGTCTATTCTCTCTATCTTTTTCTCCCGCTACCCCTACTCCGGGACCCAATGTGATGTTCCATTGGCAAGAGTAGATGTGGTATTCAGGATTTGGTGATCATGCTTGGAGACGCAGTGGCTTAGTTGTTTGGAGTACTGGGAGCTTAGAGCTAGGAGTGGTATACTTGTGGATGATGTTCATTGGATGTAGATTAATCGATTTTTGTATCATTTATAGTTATTGAGATGTATTCTAATCTTGGAGACCTTGTATATTATTCATGTGGAAATTAAGGATTATTTGGATATGGTTATTTGAATATGATTCTTTTATTGCCATTATATATGGTTAATTGAATACAGATTATGCTAAATGGGTTTATTGGAGACTGTTCCAAACCTGTTTGATGTAAACTCATTCTATTCTTATTTCTTTTCATTTATTAATATATAGGGTAAGCTCAATGAAAGGTGCTTCTTGGAGGGCCAACCTAGTTGGGATGCCATGTTCTAGTACAGTGAGAGTGTATCCCTAACCATTTATTAAAAAAAGATGAATGCATAAGAAGTGAACTGTTGGAGAAGGGAGTCCATTTGGTAAATCCGGCTGAGCCGGTACGGTCAGGAGGTGTTTAGCAGGAATTATTATTATTATTGTATCTATTTAATATATTTTTCTAGCTGTTATGTGTTCCCTGGATCCCTATTTCGGAGTCTTATTTGTAGACGAACCCTTGCGGTTTTTCTGTAAATATTTCTCTAGAAATTAGGAGTCTCACAGTTGGTATCAGAGCATTTGGTTAGCTTAAGTTTGGAAGCTTAGGTGATTCTTGACCATAGAGTGAGATTGATTTGGTGTGTTGGTTAAGGGGTTATAGGTGTATTTGGTGTTGTGGAGAATTTTGGTAGATCTTTAAGTGTTATTGGATAAGATTGGTGAATTTGCTTCCGTTATGTATTTTTGTTTTATTTTTTGTTGATCTATTTGGAGTGTGATGGTGAGTTTGGTGATCTTGATGGTTGTGCATGATCAATATGGCCTAATGGGTTTATGATTGAGTTGTATTCTTGGTATATTCTTTTGGTTGAAGGATTGAGACATTTGGATATATTGTTGATGGGTTGCTTTCTTGATTGAAGGTTTATAGCTGAACAAGAGGATGGAGTAATTGGAGGAGCTGGAGTGCCTGTTGGTGATGGTACCCAGATTCCTGGAGTTGTGCAGCTGGACCCGCAAGCTTAGTTCCAGTGGGTACAATCTGTAGGTGGATCTCGAGGAAATGCTTTTGCAAGGATGAACAAGGACTTTATTTCTCTTAGAGAATACCAGTTTGAAGGACAGGGCGAAGCTATGCTGGCTAAGGAATGGGTGCAAAAATATGAGAAAGTGTTTGGAGTTATAGAGGTGCCTTCAGTGGTGAAAAGATAATTGGTCGTTCAAAATTTGGTTGGTCCCGCTTTGCTTTGGTGGCATGCTTTGGAAGGTGGCCTAGATTTGGCTACATTTTCTTGGGAACAGTTTCGTGGGCGTCTTCTTGCTTAGTTTGTGTCTCGTGCGGTGATGATTCGTTTGGCTAAGGAATTTCTAGAATTAAAGCAAGGTGATATGAGCCTCACATAGTATGTGACTAAGTTTAATGAATTGGCCCCTTATGCCCCGCTTTTAGTATCTACTGAATCTGTAAAGAATGATATGTTTATTCAAGGGTTGAAAGTATATATTGGTATGAATTTTCTTTCGTATGAAGAGAATCTTTTGATCGTATTCTAGATTTGGCTCTTAGGTATGAGTATAAAGAGGAGTTGAATGCTAAGGAGAACCGTGGAGATGATAATGTGTTTGTAACCCCTGAGGGGTAGTTTGTAGAGGAACCTAGGGTAGTGACACCCCTAGCTTGTATTCCTGGAGGTATTGTGAAGCTTTTGATGGCATTTGTTTCAATTATGGTGTGGCCAGACATGCTGTTCGTAGATGTCTATTACCTAATCAGCTGGTGGGCAAGTGTTACCGTTGTGGCTTGGAGGGACATAGATCCCGTGATTGCCCCATTGAGGCTTTTGTTGTTGAAACTCCCTCTAGTGGAGATATCTTGTTATTTCCAATAGCCTTGTATTGTAGTTTCTTTGTTTATCGTAACACTTGTTATTCGGCGTGTGAAGCTTTAGTTGTATTGGTTGAATTATGGTAATGGAAACACTTTATGAGAATCCTAGTTAAGTTATTGGAAATGGTTAAGATATCATTGTTGTAGTTGTTGCACAAGGTGTAGAATGTTGGGAAATTGGATTATTTTCTTATATGGCTTATAGTCTTAATTGCGCCTTTCAAGGCAAGTGTTGAAAATATAAAATTTCCATGTTTTGTGGAAATATGGTAGAATGGGAATACGTTTGCAAAGATATAGTGGTGGTGATATTTTAATTGAGTTACACATTTGCATTGATATAGTGAGTTTGTGACTCCGGTTGTCTTCATGACTAGCCTAGAGTGCCTTTGTGACCTTGACTCATAATGTTTAGAGTATAGTAGTTTGTGGCCCCACCATAGAGTGGTTACCATGTTAGATCTTGCATAACTAATTGCCCCTCTCTTGTAAAGGTGGTTGTGAGTTTGTCCACGTTTGGTTTGGGATGAACGACACATACTCCCGATTGCATCGTTATACGTGTCGAGTTGGGCAGTGTACGCCCCAATGAGAAACCTAGAGGAATGTAATTGGTGATACTGTCATTCACTTGTGACTTTGGGGATCTATTCACTTTTACCGCTGACCAATTATCCTTAGTTTGGTTGCTCTTAACTTGACTTGTGATGTTTTTGACTGAAAGGGGAAGGCTAACCCTTGGAAAGGCTTAGATGCCCGGGTCCAAAGTTTTAGTTATTATTATATATCTTATGGTTGTTCTGAGTTCATGGATAAGAAATGTATTGGGAATTTGTAATCCCACATGTGGTGTTGATATGGTGTTAGAAACCCTTGGTATGCGTCGGTCGTGTTTGATCCTACGTATACGTGTACATGTTGGAAAGTGGAGACCTAATGTACCACCACACATCATTGGTGTGAGATCCAGTGTATGGTTGAGGTGGAAAGCATATGGAACCATAAGGGATACAGACTCGTTAGTAAATTAAGCCCGAGGTCATCGTGTGGTATAATCCAGTGCTTTGGCTAAAATGTGTAGTAGCATGTATCGTAGGCATAAATGCCAATATATTTGAGCTCTCGATTGGTTTAAAGTCCAATGAGCGGTACAATTTGGAAATATGGATGAATGGTTAACCCTATAACAATTTGAAAAATACTTTGGCCGAACAGAATGTTGCCTCTAAGTCGCTCTTTACCCAAGAGATACTCTGTGCAGCTAAGTTTTCCATGGAGATTTCTCTTATGGACCCATCCTCAAGGGCAGAGGCCAAAAATGCTAATGCATCAGCATGCCTGAAGTCATTCCTAGGCATTAAGGTGATGGCCACATGCTCAAACTTACTAGCCACACCCGTAAGCACTTCCAAGTATGCACTCATTTTTGTCATTCTTTGCCTGGTATGGGCCTAAGTATGGGTTTGCCATCAACTTTGAATCAGTGAATTGTGATACCCCGGGAAAATGAGGGTTTATTTTGCGCATCTTGTGTATGTATATCTTGTATTTAGCTTTGTATGGCGGTTGCCAGGTAATGAGAATCCCTATTTTGGTTTGCGTGCACAGTATTATATGATTGCACGGTTTGGACTTTTCCCTTAGACACGTCCTCAGGACATGTGTTTCCCACTCGCGGTTGTTTCGGGGACCCGTAGGGTTTCCCCAGGTTTTGCCCCAGGTATTATTAGGGTGGTTATGTCATTTGGCGAGTTTGGGAGGGTCACGGGAAGTCCAGGGTTTGGCTTAGCACTTAGAGCCAAAGCCATATGTTTTTAGCCCTGAATAGGCTAAGTATAAGATATAATTACGGCCTATTTTATGGCCTGGGAGGCCGTAGAGACCCTGTGGCAGGACGTGAAGATCACAAGACACTGTCAGGAGGGCTGAAAATACTTACGGCCTAGGCCGTAGGCTAGGGTATGAGGCCGTAAACATTAGATGAATTTTTCAAGGAATGAGTGTAAAAACTTACGGCTTGGCTTACGACATGGGAGGCCGTAAACCTAAGACCACCAAGCCGTGAATTGGGTACTAGAATCTGTCCGAAAAGAGAGAAAAGGTTACGGCCTGGGAGGCCGTAAACCAGGGCGTAGATCTACAAGTATAAAAGCAGTACTTGTCATTTGGATCCGGAAGAAAAGGAAGGAAAGAGGAAGAACAGAGAAAGTTCCATGAAAAGATAGAAACCCTTCTGCATCAAATTTTGAGGCCTTTCTAGGTGGTATTTTGCGACGAAATCCAAAGGGGTGATGATACTCGAAGCTTGGAACAGCTAGGGAGTTGAATCCGGGAGTTTTGCAGTAGTTTTTCGCAGATCCCGCGTTTGCGTCTTCGGGACGAACAAAGCCATTTGGAGGCCGATTTGCGCTCGGATTGAGGCAAGCTTACCTCTAATCCCTCTTACAATTACTTGGTAGCTAGTATATCTGATTTAGTAGCAGTTAAAACTAATTTTCTAAATCGGG
>CAWVOZ010000204.1:0-31398 GCA_963931855.1 Philhelius festivus | reverse complement strand
AAGCTCTAGCTGATCGAGCAGCTAGAGAATAGACTATATATATAGAGTTCGACAACGCATCAACTTCGTTGAAAGTTGAGTTGCTCTCGAGATTGGGACTTCTGTAAACAAAACAATAATGAATGATGTGCTTACGGGCAGTACACTTGATCCACAAATAATTGAAGCTCTTATTAGAACAGTGGCCGTACTGAGGCTGAAGCTGGTAAGCCACATCATTTCTCATGTAAATGGCGAGACCATGGTGTTGAAAGAAAAGTGGCACTAAGTTGTAACCCTGTAAGTTAAATCAGACTAAAAAACATAAATGTTAAAAAAAGAGCCAAGTTCTTCTATACAAAAACCTTTGTGTAACAAGTCAGCCGTGAAAAGTACTGAGATCTAAAAGTACGCCAAGTTCTTACTTCATGAAGGTTTAATACCGAATATTTAAAGTAAAATATAATTGAAACAGCTACAATGTAATAGAGAAATTTTATTATTTAATGACTACTGACTAAAATTTGATGGGTTTACTGGTCAAGTTTTTAAAACCTTTTGAATTGGGCATAAGAAAAAACCTGCCAAGTAAGTCCATCATTAAATAATAAAATTTCTCTATTACATTGTAGCTGTTTCAATATTATTTTACTTTAAATTTTCGGTATTAAACCTTCATGAAGTAAGAACTTGGCGTACTTTTAGATCTCAGTACTTTTCACGGCTGACTTGTTACACAAAGGTTTTTGTATAGAAGAACTTGGCTCTTTTTTTAACATTTATGTTTTTTGGTCTGATCTCACTCCTTTTTGCAAAGATTTTAATATTTTGCATTGTCAAAATCTCGAAAGATACTGAAAGATAGAAGGGTGGACTCTACCTACTAAAATCAACTTAGTTTATAGCTTCCTATTTCTTTTGGCATATTTTCTTTTTGTTAATGGTTGTTTTGATTTGCGCTTCAATTATTTCTTCTTATCCTGGCAAGATACCTAACACTAACAAACCTACCTTAATTACAGCAATCGGAAGTGTTCCATATAATTTAAAAATTTTCTCAGAAAGTGGGCGGATACCACTCCCCCTGAATGGAAAACCTTAGTTTTTATTTTTGGTCCTTTATATGCAATTTGAGCCCTACCGTTCTACCAAATTTCATTGTTCTACTGCAATCGGAAGTGCGCCATATATAATTTACATCAGTTATGAGGAAGTGGGCGGATACCACGCCCCTGAATGGAAAACCTCGATTTTTATTTTTGGTCCTTTATATGCGATTTGAGCCCTACCGTTCTACCAAATTTCATTTTTCTACTGCAATCGGAAGTGCGCCATATATAATTTACATCAGTTCTGAGGAAGTGGGCGGACACCACGCCCCTGAATGGAAAACCGCTAATTTTATATTTTTTTCTTTATATGCAATTTAAGCCCTACCACTTTACCAAATTTCATCGCTTTACAGCAGTCGGAAGTGCTCCATTCAATCAACACCAATTCGGAGAAAGTGGGCGGATACCACGCCCCCTGAAAGGAAAATCTTGGTGTATATTTGTGGTTCCTTATATGCAATATAAGCCCTACCGGTTCACCAAATTTCATCGTTATACAGCAGTCGGAAGTGCTCCATTCAACCAACACCAATTCGGATAAAGTGGGCCGATACCACGCCCCCTGAATAGAAAATTTCAAATTTTCGATTTTTTCCTCTGCTTACATGACAAGACCTACCGTTGTGCAAAATTACAAGATTCTACGATGTCGGGAAGTGCTCCATAATTTTGATGATCTGTCAGTCAGTCAGTCAGTCAGTCAGTCAGTCAGTCAGTCAGTCAGTTACGGTTTTTGTGATTTTTGAGGCCTTATATCTCAGGAACCGCTTGTGCTAGAAAATTTAAATTTGGTGAGGCGCCTGTGCCTGCCTAGCTTAGCAAATATTCGGAATTTGAAGTTTCTGACTTTAGTGGTACTGAAGATAGGGAGGGGTCAAAAATCGCCTGAGTTTGTTCCTGTAAAAAAGGGTGTAGTGCCAGAACTTGGCTGGGCACTACCGTGCCCTTTGATTCTGAAGAATCAGTATTTTCTCCTACTTGGGTTTCGGGTAATGCCAAAATAGCTGGTCTGTACTTTACAGTGTAAGCGTATGTTACACGAAAGTTACAAAAATCAACACGAAACTTACCCATCACGATGAACAAAAACACCGAAAACACAATTTTGACGATAACGAGTTTCTAAGCTTAGCAATAAGTATAAAACTATATTTCACTTGCACACACAAATGACGAAAGTGTTATGCCTATTCGCATAGTTTCATAGTTGCATTAGTTTCCTTGGATTCTTCTTGAAGAAGCTCGATAGACACTGGACAGGCTCTTTTCAGAGAGTTCCAACCGTTTTGTTCCCTTCATTGCGTGTTGGGGACATAAGGCTTCCGATAAGGATCCCCTCACCTGTTTTGTTCCCTTCTCTTCAAGTAGGTCATTGAACAGGAGTCTCTTCGAGAGTTCTACCCGCTTTCACTGAACCAAAAAGGTACATAGTAATAATGAAAAAATGCACTGAAAAGATGTAAAAATACATTCTTTTTGCACCAGTGTAAGCATTCATTGAGATAATGTATTCCTGATCATGGACGTATGAATGCAATCATAGACGAATGAACAAATCATAAAACCTATGATTGATACATAAAACTCATTTTCCCTACAAAAAAAAAAAAATCCGAAGATGTATGTACATTTTCATACCTATTTGAAGAATTAGTCATGTGATTTATGAATTTCTGACATAGAATTTTATGTTACCATTCATATTTTTAATGTAATAGTACAACAAAATTTTCTTATTTTTGTGACAACAATGTAATCGTTCAAAAAACTAATGAATTCATTCATATTTAAAATGAATTTGTACACGGGATTTATGATTTCTTTCATACAATTAATGTACGAGTGCATTAAAATTATGAAAATTTTTAACAGTTATGAAAATTTTCATAAAATCTATGAATGAGTTCATGGGATATACAATTTCTTGCATAAAATGTATGTAAACATTCATTTTTTGTATGTATGAGTACATTGAAATTATGAAATTTGTGCTAGAGTGATGAAAACGTTCATAAAATCTATGAATGGATTCATATTTTATATGAATGTGTTCATGGAATTTATGACTTCGTTCATAAAATTAATGTAACCATTCATATTTTTAATGTATTTTTATGAAAATTTTCATAAAATCTATGAATGAGTTCATGGGATATACAATTTCTTGCATAAAATGTATGTAAACATTCATTTTTTTTATGTATGAGTACATTGAAATTATGAAATTTGTGCTAGAGTGATGAAAACGTTCATAAAATCTATGAATGGATTCATATTTTATATGAATGTGTTCATGGAATTTATGACTTCGTTCATAAAATTAATGTAACCATTCATATTTTTAATGTATTTTTATGAAAATTTTCATAAAATCTATGAATGAGTTCATGGGATATACAATTTCTTGCATAAAATGTATGTAAACATTCATTTTTTTTATGTATGAGTACATTGAAATTATGAAATTTGTGCTACAGTAATAAAAACGTTCATAAAATCTATGAATGGATTCATATTTTATATGAATGTGTTCATGGAATTTATGACTTCGTTCATAAAATTAATGTAACCATTCATATTTTTATGAATATTTTCATAAAATCTATGAATGAGTTCATGGGATATACAATTTCTTGCATAAAATGTATGTAAACATTCATTTTTTTTATGTATGAGTACATTGAAATTATGAAATTTGTGCTACAGTAATGAAAACGTTCATAAAATCTATGAATGAATTCATATTTTATATGAATGTGTTCATGGAATTTATGACTTCGTTCATAAAATTAATGTAACCATTCATATTTTTATGAAAATTTTCATAAAATCTATGAATGAGTTCATGGGATATACAATTTCTTGCATAAAATGTATGTAAACATTCATTTTTTTTATGTATGAGTACATTGAAATTATGAAATTTGTGCTAGAGTAATGAAAACGTTCATAAAATCTATGAATGGATTCATATTTTATGTGAATGTATTCATGGGATTTATGATTCATTTCATTGAATTTATGTAACCATTCCTATCTTGTATGTAAGAGTACATTAAATGTACGTAATTTTTCATACAGCAGTGAAAATTTTCATAAAATCTATAAATTCATTCTTATTTTAGGTGAATGTGTTCATGGGACATATTATTTCTTAGAATGTATGTATATCCATTTTTATATGAATGGAATCACTCATTTAATGAAAAATACATAAATCATACAAAAATATTCATTATCAATATGAATAGTTGTGTATAGTTTATGATAATTTTCAAAGATAAATGAAAAAGTACATATAAATAGATACATTTATTCTACGAAAAATACATACATAACATAAAAACATTCATAGTCAATATAAATGGATTCATAGATTCAATAAACATTTTAAATGCTTAATGAAAAAATATATAGGCTAAATTTATACATTTATTCTAATTAAAAAAAATAATCACCATAGAACATTCAAAAACTATATGAATAAATTTATTGATTTTATGAGTTTTTATGTAGCTTACCTATATGAACTTTTAAGTTATATATGAAACTCTTTTCATTCATGTATATTTTGAATATAATTCCTGGCCTTTCTTCTGGTAAGTTGTCTGAAAATCATAAATCTTTCATTAAAAACAGTACTTTTTTTAATTAATTTAAAAAATTTTATTATTACAAAGAACAATTATACAAAATAACATTAATTTTTATTTAATTTTTTAATGCTTCCATAAGAACGAACATTTTAGGAGAGGTACATTTGTTATTTTTCATATCATAAAAATTGTTTTGTATAAATGCCCAAATTTGGGAACAAGCTTCGGGATATTCTAAGTTGAATACATGGAATGTTTTGAAGCAAATATCAATAGCCCTTAAAAAGCTTTTAAAAACGAATTTAACTCCGTCTAAATATACATAAAAATTAGTAACATTTTTAAAATTTTCGTCTCCTAACCCAAGAATGAATGGCTGAATACTTTCTCCTTTGTTAATTAAAAATTGTATTTGGCTGTCAATTTCTTGAATTGAGCTGCCAATAAAAAAGAATGTCTGCTGGGAAGTGGTTATTGAAAATTTAACCATACTTTTCTTTCCAGTATTATCTTTTTTGATGGCCTTTTGTGTCGGCACTAGAAACGCGTGCAAACACCACATCAGCTTAACAGCTGATATATCTGTAATTAAAAATAAAAATAATCAATAATAATTAGTGTTTTTTTATATAATATTTTATACAAATGCTGTAAAACCGCGTATTCAAGAAAATAAAGCTTTTTAAAATAAGATTATTTTAAGTGATATTGTTTCTCTAATTTTATTTATTTAAGTAATACAATTATAATTATGTAATAGTAAAATGAAAAAAAATTATGTACCACTGTTAATATCAGCTTCTTCAATCGTTTGCAGCATTTCTCTAATTTTCTTGTCTTTAATTCGGTTTTCAGTCAAAAGAAAATCCTTCAGTTTTTTGGCTTGCACGGGCCATCTTTCCAGAATTCCAGCACGATTCCCGTGCAATACTGTAAAATCCTTGTCAATCTGGTGAAGTAATTGATTTTTTTTAGTTAAATTATTATTTATATTGATGTTTTAATAAAATAATGATGAACAACACACTTAATGAAACAGAATTCAATACATTCATATCAATTCAAACAACTTAATTCAATAAACTAACACCCCTATTACGATTGTCAATTATCAAATTGATAGTTGATAAACCTTGAAAATTGGGTAACAAAACTCAATTTATTAAAAAACTCAATTTATTAAAAAACTAATCAATTTTTTTTTTTAATTTTTCAATTTGCTTGTGTTTCGCAATGGTCTGAATCATTCTCAATGATCAAAACTTGAAACAGTTGGGTTTTTAAACATTGAATTAAAAATTTATCAACTATCAAATTGATAGTTGACAATCATAATAGGGGTGTAAAAGAAAAACACACTAATGAACTAGGTCTCATATATAATGAAAGTTGGTTTGAAAACAAAACTAACGTAGAGTTTCCGATAGAAAGTAAATGGTTACTCTCTTTGGGGAAAAAATTCGCGCTTCCAATAACCACTAATAATTTCTCACCTATTCACGTAGTAGCTGAAATAGAACAATATATTCCAACAATAGAAGACAGTAAACAAAAAGAGATTGCCAGATCAAAATTTTCAAACAGAATTATAAATTACAAAAGAAAAATTAAAAATACACAAAGAGAGAAAAATTTATCCTAAAAACTTTAACAATATCAAAAAATATCATCAACAAACATAAAAATGACATTATCATCACAAACGCAGATAAAGGCAATAAAACAGTTATACTTTACAAACAAGATTACAACCATAAAATGAACCTACTTCTTAAAGATGAAAACAAATATAAAACGATGAGGAATGACCCCACAACTTACTTACAGAATACCAATAATGAAATAGTAAATGGATTATTTAAGCAAAAATTCATTGATGCCAAACAAAAAGAACAACTTTCCTGCTCCGTTGCTTCAGCTCCTGTTCTTTATGGACTCCCAAAAATCCACAAAGAAAACATTCCACTATGACCAATAGCAGCATCAACTAATGTACCATGCTACAAACTATCCAAACATATTGGTCAAATCCTCAAAACCGTGATATCTGAAGAATACAATGTAAAAAACTCGTTCACTCTGAAAAACAAAATCAAAGACGTAGCATTGGATGATGAAGATATCTTAGTATCGTTTGACGTAGTTTCATTATTTACAAATATACCGAGATACACAGCTATAAAAATAATAATGAAGACTGAAAACACATACAAACATACCTAAAAATCAGTTCCTGAAAATTCTTCAATTCTGCTCAACAGACAACAATTATTTCAAATATGTAAACAAACTATACAGTCAAACGTTCTACATGCCAATTGGAAACCCTTTATCCCCAACAATTGCGGACATTGTACTTGACCACCTACTAGATGAAAAAATAGACAAGTTGAAGAAATCTAACACAAAAATCAAATTTATAGCTAAATATGTTGACGATATGGTTGCCATCATTAAAAAGAATGACGCTAAAATAATATTAGAAACACTTAACGAATATCACACAAAACTAAAATTTACAATAGAAATATAAAACAATCACCAGTTACCGTTTCTTGAGGTGAAACTTATAAAAAAAGAAAATAAAATCTCCTTTGACTGGTATAGCAAACCAATTTCATCAGGAAGAATGATAAATTATTTGTCTTCTCAACCAATGAAATACAAGATCAATACTGCAACCAACTTCATTAAAAAAGTATTAGACATCAGCAACAATATATACCACAAAGAAAATATAACTAAAATAAAAACAATTCTACAAATGAACAATTATCCAAACACAATAATTAATAATTTAATTAACAATAAACTTCACCAAATACAAAACTTAAATAAACAACATACAACACAAAAAGTAAAATCTGGCAACGCTAGATTTTTCGCATTAACATACATCCCTCATCTAACTGACAATAATACTCTTAACAAAACAATACCACCACTTGACAGAGAAAAAACTAATTTCGCACATAAAGCCAATAACACCTTAAGTTCAGTTTTTACAAAAACAAAACCACCCACACAAAAAAACAGATCATCACAATGTTTACCAAATACCATGCAAAGGTAATGACGAAAACAAGTGCAACATGGTATTCATAGGCACAACAAAACGTAAGCTTGCAGTGAGATTATCCGAACATGAAGCTGACATAATAAAGAAAAGAACAGTTACAGCACTCTCACAACATATGATAGAAGACCACATCGCAGACTTTGACAATGTTACTATTTTGGACAAGGAAAACCGCACCACCACCCGCTACACACTAGAAAGTCTTCGGATTCAGCAAAAAATAACAACAATGAACTACAAAGAAGACTTGGACAATATCAGCTCGATATATAGTGTTGCCATTAGTAACAATAATAATAATTGATCTGTGATATTAATAGCAAGCAATATTAGACTTAAGTTTTGCTGTCCAATAAGTGTTAATTTATTTATGTGTTGTTTAATTAATGTTAATTTATTCTAATTTATTTATTATTTAAACCATAATGTAAACAAAAATCTCTAAATCCCGAAAACAGTAAGTGCAATAGACCGAAAAATTAGTTTTTCTAAATTTTAATTAATATTAAGTATCATCTCTTTGTATTTGTATCTAAAGATAATAAATATTAACCCCTGAAGAAGCCAACAAGTAATTGGCTAAACGTAGGGTGAAAAATGAATTAATTTGTATTAATTAACTGCATCCAATAAAACGATCATTAAGCCCAAACAACAATTTTAAAAATTGGTATGTTTAATAGATATCTTCATTATTTTCAAAAACGTTTAAGAATAAATGAAATAAAAATATTAATAAATAGGAATAATAAAAGTAATTATTAGTAAAATAAAACATACTAAGCGATAACCACTTGGCTCCTTGTACTGGGGCCATTCTGTAAAGATAGTATACAGTGAGCTCGCATCCTGCATTTCTTTCATCCTATACTGACTGCATGCTTGCCAACAGCTTTCAAACTCCGCAGCCGACAACTTGTCATATTTGATGGCTCTGATGCATTCCTCGGCATCACCTTCAGGACCTTTTGGGTACAAACATTATACATTATAATATTTTCAGAAAAAAGTTAGAATTCCGATTAAAAGGAAATTCAATTATCTATTATTCGTTATCAACAAAACAAAAATTAAAAGTTATTTAATATACAGTGATCCACAAAAATCTGCGTACAAGGAAGATATTCTTTTAAAAATTGCTGTTCACCATACGCCTTTTTTTGTATTAACGTAAAGATTAATAAATCAACTGCCGCTCACTCAAACTTAACTCTCTATTTGCCATTTTTTGCTTTAAAAACAAAAAAAAAAAACCAAAGACAATGATTTGCCATACGCGTTTAGAACGATTAAAAATAAACAAACAATCATATTATGCAAAAACAAATTTATCGATACTTAAAGATTGTATAATGCAAGAAATATTCACCTATACGCAGACGTTTGTGGAAGAATTTCAGAGGTTTATTTTGTTGTTATTAATTTCTTCTTGTTATGAATAATTGTTTTAATTTTTTTTTGTTGAAAATAAAAACCTTGTACATTTCTTTATTAAAAAATATTTTTTTTTTAAACAAATCATTTTAAATTTGTGAATAACAGCAGTTTTTAAAAATATTTCTTCCTTGTACGCAGACTTTTGTGGATCACTGTATTTAATACAAAATCTAGGCATCAAAAACTTTAAAGATGAATAACTCAAAACAGCGGTCGGTCGAAATAGAACCCTTTAATTGTCAGACGGTTTTTGTTTTTAACGCTTCAGGTGAATATATGAATGTAATTCCCCTTTTCGTTAATTACTTTCGTAATTTTCAACTTGCATCTAATTTGTTTTCTATTAAAATTTAATTTTTATTATGAATTAAAAATATATATTTACGAATTAAACAACTACCCCGATATCTATATAAAGAACAAATAGTTATTTCTGCTCCCGTGTTTAGAGCAAACACTGCACTGCCCACCGTTGCAAATTGCATAGTTTACTAACAAAATATTTCTTACTTTTAAACACAACTATCTTTTTTGTAGCTTTATTTGAACCTAATCAACTACATTAAATTTTTTCAATAATACTCGAACTCAAAATATAAGGTAAGATACTGATTTTGCTTCTTGGTCTCAATGCTGGGGCCTTACTCTGAATTTTGTTCCGAAAGTGAAAGTATCTAGTTGTTGTTATTTCTCGATTTTGGAGATTATTATTTATTATTACTTTTTGCATTTCGAAACCATATATTTCTATGAGAAAGAAATCAAGAAAAACTTTTTAATAAAAGCAGACAAAACTCTAGAAACTCAACTGTACTTAAATTAAAATTGCTTTTTTTAATAGCGAAGCTGTTTTTGATATTAGATTATATCTCGAAAAATGTATAAGTCCTGTGATTCAGTGTTTGACTTAAAATAGTACATAAAAACGTAAAATTTTGAAAAAAAAATCCATTTGAATACAAAAATTCAATTTTTTTTTCAAGAATTTTTTTTGAGTTTGAAAATAAATTTTTATAAAAGTTTTTGCTCAAGCAACTTGGTTTGAAAAACAAATCAAAGAATAGATTTCTGGCTTTAAGAAAAGTTAAAAAAAAGATATCCTGATTTACCCTAGTGTACCTATAGTACTTTCATTTTGGAATAATTTGAAACGAAAAAATTATTTAAAGAAATTAGATCTACGCATACATTTACCGCCATTTTATTCAGCCCTGAATTAAAACGAACTTTTAATCCAAAAAGATTAATGTTTGGATTATATGAATCTGGATTAAAGTCTAAATCTGTATTAAACGACTGAATAATATGGCGGCTAAAAATAAAGTTTGCAGATAAGTACTTACTAAATTTTATTTTGGGGGATTGTGTTGATTCAATACCAATGTTGGAAGAGTCTTCTGTATCCGGGATTAAAGTACGTTTGATCATGGACCGCATAGAACTTTTGGTATTACAAGCTTTGGTGTAGAGTTTTCCTCTTTTACCTACACGATAATATTCAAGTCTTTCTCCGGGGAAACGGCTAATAATTTCTTCTTCTAATCTATAGCTGGTGCTCAAGGACATGTGATAGTCATTTTCTTGAAAATAATTGCATATTATTGTTATTAGCATTGATCGGTGTTCTTCCAGTAACTTAGAAGTTTGTTCATAGTAATTTGTCACAATTTTTGATTTGTAGTTCTCATTTAAAATTTGAAATAACGATATTGAGAACTCAGTCGTATCTGGTGAATGTATACCTCTTGAAGAAGTTGGTGAAGAGTAGTTTGACTTGGGTAGTTGATAGGCTGGAGATGGTTGAAGTCTTTGATTACGTCCTTCAGGAATAAATTCCCCTTCTTCTTCGTTTTCAAACAATGACAAACTTGAGCGCCATTCTAGTAAACTCTGTTCGAAGACCACCAGATCACCAATTTTTTGATTTTGGAAAAGCATGGCAATATGACGTCGTTTAATTATTTTCAAAACTTCGATGGATATTTTTTCAGCTATAAAATAAGCAAAATAACTAAATGATGTACTGAATTTATGCTTAGAAAAAGGTCTAGATAAGTGTGTCGTTTTCTCTTTTGTGGTCATTTACTATTTCCTTTATTTGTTTTATCATTAGATATTTAATTTTTACTTATTTATTGAACTTTTATTGATCAATTTGGGGACTAAGGTACAAATATTTTTGGGCAGTAAAGCCAAAGGAATAATACAATTTTCAATTAATCTTCAAAATAATAAAGTACGATAACAAAAGAGAATCGAGAAGAATGAGTAAAAAATCTTTCACTTAATTTTATAAATAAATTAGAACGTACATACATTATTTTCAATTATCAATTCATAAATTGATAAAATTAAAATACATATGTATGACATTTTATAATTTCCCGTGATAAAAGTTCTAATCATTATTGAGCTATTGTTTTACTATTCTATACGGGCTTATACAAAAAGTTCATTTACAAAGCAAAATAACAAATGTATTATTTTATCAAGTCTTATATCCAATACCTGAATATTCAGGCCTACGATAAACTGTTGTCTTTTTAGTTGCTATATTGTTTCGTAATGTCGTTTTCGTGTGGAATTAAAAACTTTTGGCTCCTTTTACTCCAAAAGCCTTCGATTGGCTGTTCCGAAAAATATTTACTGTTCTCACTTTTATAGAGGAGTAGGCTCAGAAAACACCAGTCCAAATAAACTCACTTATCAGAATACTTTTCGTAAATACGTTATGAAACCATTTTGTAAAATGGCATTCTGAGATAGTGCGTAAGTAAATTTCGGAAGGCAGAGTTTTCATATTCGATTCAAATCAAAAAGGAGTACAAAAGTTTAAAATAAATTGAAAATCTAAATATAAGGAGTGTAATCGCTACGGAAATATTATTTTTCATACTGACATTAAAATCTTACATGTTAAGAATTCTGTCAAATGTTCTAAATTCCAGGACTTAAGAAGTTGATTGAACGCATCCGTTGTTTCTGATTGCATATCTGAATGTATAATTTCTCTATTTGAACAACTGAAAGTATGGTAGTTTTCTTCCGGGCCAGGTTCTGAATAGTTCTGTATATCTATGATTGACATGTTTTGAATAGAATGTAATGAGGGTCCTCCATACATGGATGGAAGTTGTGAGTACGAAATAGTTGTTTGCAGATTAGGGTCTTTTTCACCCTCTGAAATTGTTGTGTTTTGCATTTTATTGTTTTTCTTAATTTGTTTAGTTAATATTTATAGTACTGTAAGAATGAAAAGATGTTATTCAAATATTAAAAGTTATTATAGTAGATATAGGTTTATCAACAAGTATATTCATTTGTGTGTATTGTGTACTGTAGGTATCATAGTATCATAGTATCATATTTATTACTCTGGTATACCTACTATTATGTTTTCTACGGTGAAAAGTATTCTTTAATGAGTATCATAGTGTTTCCTTCCGCTGTTTTCACTACTGTCGATGGAGGTCCTACTAATTCCTCGAAGTTTAAAATAAAATATTCACCCAACGAAGAAGTATTGATTTCAAATGCCATGTAATGCGGATTATAGTGAACTTCGTTTAATTTTTGGCAAAACAAAACAATTTTATCATAATTCTGCACAAAATTGATTATCACATAAATAATATAATCGTCATATAATTTTGCCACATAAAAGCCAGTTTTATAGTTTATCCCATTGTATTCAGCCATGCTAAAATATTTCAATTGGTCTGGCTGGACTTCCATCTTCTTGCTTATCAAAGAAGCCAAGCCACATAGTGTTTCGTCTTTTTTCCAGACTATACATTTTTCAATATCAGATGTATGATTTAAGATTTTGTTAGCAAACTTAAGTTGATATTTTTTTGCCAATGTAAGGCATATATTTTTTCTCGAGGTTGTAGCATGTGAATATAATTTAAAACTTTTGTGCTTTGCTTCATACTTAAAACACCAGTATTTTCTTGATGGTCCTGATTTTTGCAAAATTGTTGGATAATGTGTCATTATATGAAACTTTGGTTTCAAATTATCTTGAAAGAGCTGAAGATATTGTTCGTTGTGAGTTTTTATTCTGTGTCTTAATGTTGAAATTGACTCATCTGTCAATTCAAAGCAAAGAACCAAATTAACTATTTCTACAAGGTTTAAAAGATAACTCCAAACCTCATCACTTAATGGCACCAAATCTCCTATCATAAGAGGTAGGAACTGTACAAAAGTAATCATTTCTCTTGCTGACATCCGTAAATGGTGCTTTTTCAAGTGATTTGCATGTATTTCATTGGAAGCATTTCCAATTTCAATTGAACCATATTCAAATGTTGTTTTTCGTTTATTTAATGTTTCTAACGAAAAATATTTTCTTGTTTCAGTGAAGTGAATTATAATATGAGAAAGATCATAGTGACATATCCCCTCAAAAATATCATGCATTGCATCCACGCTGAAATTTTCTACAACATGAAATGAGGGGATAGTATTGAAACAGCATTCACTGACAATACCACTTTCTTTGGGATTTTCCTTCTGTATATCTAAGCTGTAGTTACTTTTATTTCTCATTTTATCTGGCTCTTCAAAGCATACTTTCCTACATTCGTCTTTTTGTAAACGACAAAATCGACAAAATGTTCCAGAAAAAGATTTGTTGAAACCCAGCAACGTATTTAGGCCTAAATTATCACCAAGTATAAGGGCCAAAATAAAATGAACGTGATATACATCACCATTCGGTGTCTTAATATCAATACCATCTTCTTCAAGAATTCTCAACTCATTTATAAGAGGCCGCAAGCATTTATCATTCCCATTCTTTTTTAAGTCTTTTGATTTGATTACCGCTGCTAAATAAATATTTTCCAATTTTGCTTCATTAAGTGGCATGCAAGCAAAGGAATAATAAAAGTTACAGACGGAGTGGACTGATGAATGAGACCCAAGAGGATTATTTATTTCGAATTCGTCTGCATATAAGAAATATGGTATCAGTATTTTGTTTGGATACAATTCAGACTTTGTTTTCCACAATTCTCCCTGCACAAAATTAATGAACCGATCATAAGATTTCAAAAATGTCATATAGTTTAACATATCAAGAAGAAAATTTTCAGCTTGAAATAACATTTTGAATTGTGAACGTAGCGGTAATAATACGCCTTTATCAATAACTTCATCAAGATGCAGCTCTCCAGTACGATGCCTCGTATTTATTTCTCTATTAATTACAAATTCATCGACATCGTCCATGTATCCAAGATTTTTTAGTTTAAGAGTTAAGTGATAATCTGAATTACATTTCTCAAAAGGGTTTTTACAAGCACATATAATACTATTAATTTCATTTAAACTCTCTTCTTTTAGTTTAGACCGAGCAAAGCTGCCAAAAATTTCAAGAATTGGGTCGATTATGAAAACTGAGACACCTTTTTGAATTTGGTAAACATCTTTTCTTGAAAAAGTATCATTTGAGTGTAATGATAAAGACCATTTTAAGGCACTTTCAAAAAGCTTTCCTATAGTAACTTCAGATATAAACTCTTCTTTTGTAAGATTTTGTAAAGATTGTTGTTCCACTTAAATGTTACTCTCGAAACTGTCATTATTATTCTTAGTTAAGTGGGAACTTTTATTCAAATCTTCAACATTTTGTACTGCTTTTTGTTTTTTAACTTCTTTACATTTATCAATTTTGGCATGAAAGCGATCTATATGTCTCTTGTAACTCGAAGATTTCGTAAACAGTAGGGAACATTTTCTTTCGAAGCAACGAAAAGTACTATCGTGACGCATATAATGTTTTTTTTTTAAATGTTGCATAAGAAGACAAAATTGTTCAAACTCTTGTTCGCAAATGAAACAGAACATTTTATAACGAAGATCTAAAACATAATTTTAGAAATATAAGTTGAAACCATCTTTAAAAATTTAAAATACAAATAGTTTAAAGAAATGAAAGAATAAACGCTTCAATCAAAGGTTTTTGTAGTTTATTGATAAAACGTCTCTTCATTTTTTTTTTAAATAAAAAATTTCAAAGAAAATTCATATTGAGACAAAAAACCTATTAAGATTGTCATCGGAGAGGAATAAATTTAAAAGTTTTAAAAAACATAATGCGTCATTCATTTACAAACTGATCGATTTGTTTAGAAAGAATACCTATTCAACAGGATTCGAATCAAAATAGATTCTTTTTGTTAATGAATTCGTCATAAAAGAAAGCTTTTTGGCCAAACATTTGAAAACACAATTGAATCCATGAGTGTATAAGAACCGAACAAGCGCAAAATTGAAAATTCAAGAAGAGATATATAACATTTTATCCCGCAGAAAAATAATTTATTTTTCTATTGAAAAGCACCTCTCATTGCTGAATAATAACAATTTTTTTTATTTAGAAAAATATTTACGCAAAAAAGAAATAATTTTTTAGTTTTGCTTCAATGGCACTTGTTCTCACACTCATCGATTCAATTGTGTTTTCAAATGTTTGGCCAAAATGCTTTCTTTTATGACGAATTCATTAAAAAAAGAATCTATTTTGATTCGAATCAAAATGCTTATATGCTTTCCGACAGCTGATAAAAACGATTCAATTGTGTTTGCATGTTTTATAATTTTTTAATTAATTGATCGTCATGTACCCGAAAAGAAATTAATTAAAAAAGGAAATGCATGCACGCATGCCGATTAATTCCTTCAAAAAAGAATCGATACTGTGTAAAATAATTTTTGAGAAATATAGTTTTAACATACGTACGTCCGATAGGCAAAAAATTCTGTTTCGCAGCGACTGCGTCATAAAAGAAAGCATTTTAGCCAAACATTTGAAAACACAATTGAATCCATGAGTGTATAAGAACCGAACAAGCGCAAAATTGAAAATTCAAGAAGAGATATATAACATTTTATCCCGCAGAAAAATAATTTATTTTTCTATTGAAAAGCACCTCTCATTGCTGAATAATAACAATTTTTTTTATTTAGAAAAATATTTACGCAAAAAAGAAATAATTTTTTAGTTTTGCTTCAATGGCACTTGTTCTCACACTCATCGATTCAATTGTGTTTTCAAATGTTTGGCCAAAATGCTTTCTTTTATGACGAATTCATTAAAAAAAGAATCTATTTTGATTCGAATCAAAATGCTTATATGCTTTCCGACAGCTGATAAAAACGATTCAATTGTGTTTGCATGTTTTATAATTTTTTAATTAATTGATCGTCATGTACCCGAAAAGAAATTAATTAAAAAAGGAAATGCATGCACGCATGCCGATTAATTCCTTCAAAAAAGAATCGATACTGTGTAAAATAATTTTTGAGAAATATAGTTTTAACATACGTACGTCCGATAGGCAAAAAATTCTGTTTCGCAGCGACTGCGTCATAAAAGAAAGCATTTTAGCCAAACATTTGAAAACACAATTGAATCCATGAGTGTATAAGAACCGAACAAGCGCAAAATTGAAAATTCAAGAAGAGATATATAACATTTTATCCCGCAGAAAAATAATTTATTTTTCTATTGAAAAGCACCTCTCATTGCTGAATAATAACAATTTTTTTTATTTAGAAAAATATTTACGCAAAAAAGAAATAATTTTTTAGTTTTGCTTCAATGGCACTTGTTCTCACACTCATCGATTCAATTGTGTTTTCAAATGTTTGGCCAAAATGCTTTCTTTTATGACGAATTCATTAAAAAAAGAATCTATTTTGATTCGAATCAAAATGCTTATATGCTTTCCGACAGCTGATAAAAACGATTCAATTGTGTTTGCATGTTTTATAATTTTTTAATTAATTGATCGTCATGTACCCGAAAAGAAATTAATTAAAAAAGGAAATGCATGCACGCATGCCGATTAATTCCTTCAAAAAAGAATCGATACTGTGTAAAATAATTTTTGAGAAATATAGTTTTAACATACGTACGTCCGATAGGCAAAAAATTCTGTTTCGCAGCGACTGCGTCATAAAAGAAAGCATTTTAGCCAAACATTTGAAAACACAATTGAATCCATGAGTGTATAAGAACCGAACAAGCGCAAAATTGAAAATTCAAGAAGAGATATATAACATTTTATCCCGCAGAAAAATAATTTATTTTTCTATTGAAAAGCACCTCTCATTGCTGAATAATAACAATTTTTTTTATTTAGAAAAATATTTACGCAAAAAAGAAATAATTTTTTAGTTTTGCTTCAATGGCACTTGTTCTCACACTCATCGATTCAATTGTGTTTGCATTTTTTATAATTTTTTAATTAATTGATCGTCATGTACCCGAAAAGAAATTAATTAAAAAAGGAAATGCATGCACGCATGCTGATTAATTCCTTCAAAAAAGAATCGATTCTGTGTAAAATAATTTCTGAGAAATAAAGTTTTAACATACGTACATACGTCCGATAGGCAAAAAATTCTGTTTCGCATCGACTGCCTAGGTCAATTTCCTTGGTGTAGCACTTTTCTTTGGTTTCTCGGTGGTTTCTCGGTAGGCACGAGCACGGGAAGCTATGTTCTTGATGAAAATGAAATAAAGAAAAGAAAATTATGAATTCGTCATAAAAGAAAGGATTTTAGCCAAACACTTGAAAACACAATTGAATCGATGAGTGTAAGAACCGAGCAAGCGAAAAATTGAAAATTCATTTTATCCCGCAGAAAAATAATTTATTTTTCTATTGAAAATCACCTCTCATTGCTGAATAATAACAATTTTTTTTATTTAGAAAAATATATACGCAAAAAAGAAATAATTTTTTAGTTTTGCTTCAATGGCACTTGATCTCACACTCATGGATTCAATTGTGTTTGCATGTTTTATAATTTTTTAATTAATTGATCGTCATGTACCCGAAAAGAAATTAATTAAAAAGGAAATGCATGCACGCATGCTGGTGCTGGGATGGAATCGCGTAAGGTGATAGTTGACTATCAATTCGTTGATTGTCGTTTTTGACTATAGCTCTCTATCATATCAATGAAGAATTATAGAGAGAGCGATGGTCAAAACGACAGTCAAAAAATTGATAATCAACTATCACCTTACGCGATTCCACCCATTAATTCCTTCAACAAAGAATCGATTCTGTATAAAATAATTTCTGAGAAATATAGTTTTAACATACGTACATAAGTCCGATAGGCAAAAAATTCCGTTTCGCAGCGACTGCGTAGGTCACTTTCCTTGGTGAAACACTTTTCTTTGTTTTCTTGGGTAGGCACGAGCACGGGAAGGTATGTTCTTGATGAAAATGAAATAAATAAAAAAATTATTGTTAATGATTATGCTTAGGAATTATTAAAACATGCGAGCATGCATGATGAATAAATGAATTTAGAAATTATAAAATATGCAAACACAATTATTGCATTATTATTTCCTTCTAAAAAAAAAAACTTGATTCCTTGAGGGAAATCAAGTACAAGTACTATACTTTACATATATGTAGGTATGTATTATAAAATTAAACTTACCTGTTTCCAATTGCGAAATGCAAACTTTAATTTACTTATTTTTTAGAAAACAATTTTTTAAGGCACAACTTTTATTTTAGCAGACGAGACCACGAGACGAGACGCACGGTATCACGGTTATAATTCAACTAAGCAAAACGACGCCGACGCACGTGCAAATAGCCGCGCACGTTCTTTCGTTCAAATAGGAGCGTTCCACGATAAACAGAAAACAATTGAGTTATCCCGTATTTTGTCTCTGTCGTTTTTCTTTCTGTCGGATGCTTGTTGAAGAGTAATCAAAATCAAATCTCAATAGAAGGGCGAATACATTTTTGATGTGGAAATAAATAATGAAAATAATAGTGTAAAATTTTAGTTGAATTAGTACGATGTTGAAGCTATTTTAGTATGAAACTATGTTAAAACAACGATTTTGATCGAATATAGCATCATACATTCTGTACCCTTTTATTAAAGTTAAAATAATCAAATACCTATTTTATTTTTTATTAGTATCGCGCTATTTGCAAACGCCACGAAAGGTGTGTTTACTTTTTATTTGTACGAAATTTCATTGTTTTAAGTGTGTTCGGCAGCAATTTATTAAGAAAAGGTGCATATAATTATATTATATGTTACACAAAATAGCGAACTCATTTTAGGCAATCGTTTAGTTTGTGTCAAAATACAAACTTTTTAGTTGCTTGAACCAAGCAGTTGCGAAACTAAAAGTTGCATGTGCGCGCCTAGCTCAAGGATACGAGAAATAATAACAAAAAACTCTTGGCTTTTTTTTTAAATGAATTTTTCATACAAAATACAATAGTGTGTAAGGCTAGGCGTGCACATTCAATTTTTAGTTGCACAATTGTTTGGTTGCTTATAGAAAACAGATGAACTATTTAGTTGAATGTAATTATAAATACAATTATATGGTTCACAAAATAGCCTTAGGCTAGGCGCGCAAATTCAATTTTTTCGCAACTGCTTGGTTTGAGCAACTAAAAGTTTGATACAAACTAAGCGATTGCCTAAAATGAGTTCCCTATTTTGTGTAACATATAATTATATGCGCCTGCGCGGACATTCAAACAAATAGTTCATCTGTTTTCTACCAACCAAACCGTTATGCAAATAAAAATTGAATGTGCGCGAAATCGTTTAGTTTGTGTCAAAACACAAACTTTTTAATTGCTCGAACCAAGCAGTTGCGAAACTTAAAATTGAAAGTGCGCGCCTAGCCTAAGGATATGAGAAATATTAAAAAAAAAACTCTTGGCTTTTTTTTTAATGAATTTTTCATACAAAATATGAAAACTTACATGCAGAGCATGTAAGTTTCATATTATGTATCGTGCATGAATTTTTTCATAAAATCAAACACTTAGTGATATGTTACATGTATAGATTCATATTTTTGTATGAATTGGATCATAATCTGGTAAGCCAGACTATAATCAAATTCATAAAATATATGAACCCATTCATGTGTCGTATGGCTCAGCGTTAGATTTTATAAAAAAAGTTCATGTATTTATGATTTGAATCATAATCTGTATGAAACTGTGCATGTTCTGCATGTTATTTCATATTTTGTATGAAAAGTTCATAAAAGAGAAACCCAAAAGACTGTTTTTATGATTTCTCGTATCTTTAAGGCCCCATTCACATGAAATTGGCACAAATAAATAAAAAAATGGAATTTCGTTCATTTTTTTAAATTCTTCGCAAAATATGGACAAAATGGTATAAAAATAAATTATATTTATGGTAAAATGTGTGAAAAAACAAATTGACAAATCGACAAACGTAGAGCCCGATTTTTCAATCCTATTGTATCCAGTTTTTTTTTTAAATAATAATCCTAATAAACCAACGCGAAAAAATTATTCGCGTTAGTTTCGGTGAGCCTTAAATGTATTCGAAAAATGTACCATTGAGCAAAAGTAAAAGTGAACAAGTCTAAATCTCGAAACTCAGTTTACAAAACTCACAAAAACAAAAATATAAATCGCGCGATTTTTCAATGACTTTTTAACTTTTGAAAAGTAAATTTTGAAAAGAAAAATGCAAAAGAGAAACGAAATAAACGAAAATTAAATGAACTTCTGAATTAGTTCTACCTTAAAAGTTGAACTATAATATTCGGAAGCTGTCGAAAGCTAATGTCAAAAACCGACGAACATTAAAAAATTCATATTATGGGCGCATCATATAATTTCTTTGCATTCGCTTATTATTATTCACACAAATAAAAAGCGCCTGATTTTTCAATGACTTTTTTTGCTTCTACAAATTGAATCTGGAAAACAACTGCTTTAAGTAACAGTAAGATATTTCCTACATTTTATTATTAAGCCGCTTTTTCAGAGTAATGGGTCTATCCAATGACCATACTTTGTTTTCTCTTCATCGTGGAACATAGCTTATTTGAACGAAAGAACGTGTTCTTTGCATTCGCTTATTATTAATCACACAAATAGAAAGCGCCTGATTTTTCAATGACTTTTTTTGCTTCTACAAATTGAATCTGGAAAACAACTGCTTTAAGTAACAACAGTAAGATATTTCCTACATTTTATTATTGAGCCGCTTTTTTAGAGTAATGGGTCTATCCAATGACCATACTTTGTTTTCTCTTTATCGTGGAACATAGCTTATTTGAACGAAAGAACGTGCAGTAATTTTTTGCACGCCTGGGTTTCGTTATTTTTTTAATATAAAGGTTCATGATTTCCTGCATAATTTGTATGAAACTTTACATGTTTTACATGTAAGATTTTATACTTTGTATCAAACAAATTATTCGTGCATGAACTTTTTCATAAAATTAAAAACTAAGTCATACGATACATGAATAGATTATTTTGTTTTTACAAATGTGAAAATAATCTGGTAATACAGATTGAACTTGAACGGATAACCCGAGTGGGTTTTTAACACAAGTCAACTTTATGACGGTGTTTTTGGAATTGAAGGGTTGTGCGCCGATTTCTATTTATATGATTTCGTTTCATAAAAACAATGAAAATACATAATCACTTTTATTTTATATGAATTCATTTCATATAAAGAATGATTTCGGTCATAAATTAAGTTTTTATGAAACTTACATTAAAAGAAAAAGCGGAACGAGGTGTGCCAAAAAATTAATGCACGTTCTTTCGTTCAAATAAGCTTTGTTCCACGATAAAGAAAAACAAGGTATGGTCATTGGATAGACCTAAGTTAGCGAATGTTTTAAGTTCGTTTGGGAGAACCATTAGGCTAGCCGCGCACTAGCAACTTTTAGTTGCGAAACTGCTTGGTTCGAGCAACTAAAAAGTTTGTGTTTTGACTAGCTTGTGTCAACGATTGCCTAAAATAAGTTCGCCATTTTATTGAACATATAATTATCTGCAAATTCACGGACATTCAACCAAACAGTTCATCTGTTTTCTATAAGTAACCAAACAGTTTCGCAACTAAAAGTTGCTAGTGCGCGGCTAGCCTTACTCTGAAAAAGTAGCTTAATAATAAAATGTAGGAAATATCTTACTTATAGCTGTTTTTAAGATTCACTTTGCATAAGCAAAAAACGTCATTGAAAAATCAGATGCTTTCTATTTGTGTGAGTTTCGCAAACTGACTTTTAAGATGTAGACTTGAAAACAGTAAATATACCACTAAAAGTAGTTATTTTCAAGATTTAAGGTAGAACTAAGTCGAGAGCTCATTGAAGTAGTCAAACGAAACTGAGCGAATGCACGGAAATATATGAAGCGCCCCTAATGTCAGTTTCTCACTTTTCGTTTATTTTTGTTCTCTTTTACTTTTGCTCAATCGTACGACATTTTTCGACTACATTTAAGACTCTCCGAAACTAATGCGAATCATTCGCAGACGACGACGAAACAACAACAATGTGTTGTTATTCTGCTATGAATTTCCATACAAATGTTTGAGCTGTCAACTAATCTTTTATGAATTTTAATTTTGGTATTCAGCACGCTAAAATCTGTTATAAAATCAGCTAAGAAAACTTTTATGTCAAACGTTCGAATAGCATTTTTGGTATGCCAAAATCTGTTATGAAATCTGCTAAAAATCATAAAAGAATAAAAGACAAACTTCTGTTACTTTTATCATAAAAGATTTCAATAAGTACACAGGTGCATCAAGAGTAAAAATGAATATTTATCTTTTATTTCGTCAGTGAAATGTTCCTTAAAAGAGACAAATGAAAGAAAATATATTAAAACACATATGATATCAGTATGGCCATGGTATTCCCAGAAACATACGAGGTAAAATCGTGTTCCATTGTATGGATACCAATGTGTAAGGCTAGGCGTGCACATTCAATTTTTAGTTGCACAACTGTTTGGTTGCTTATAGAAAACAGATGAACTATTTAGTTGAATGTAATTATATATACAATTATATGGTTCACAAAATAGCCTTAGGCTAGGCGCGCAAATTCAATTTTTTTCGCAACTGCTTGGTTCGAGCAACTAAAAGTTTGTGTTTTGATACAAACTAAGCGATTGCCTAAAATGAGTTCGCTATTTTGTGTAACATATAATATAATTATATACACCTGCGCGGGCATTCAACCAAATAGTTCATCTCTTTTCTACCAACCAAACCGTTATGCACCTAAAAATTGAATGTGCGCGCAATCGTTTAGTTTGTGTCAAAACGAGAAAGTCCTTTGGTTTTCTCTTTAATGAATTTTTCATACAAAATATGAAATAACATGCAGAACATGCACAGTTTCATCCAAATTGTGATTCAAATCATATAGGTATGCATGAACTTTTTCATAAAATCTAACGCTGAGTCATACGACACATGAATGGGTTCATATATTTTATGAATTCGATTGTAATTCGGCTTACCAGATTGTGATCAAATTCATAAAAAATATGAAACTATTCATGTTACGTATCATTATATTGTGTTTGATTTTATGAAAAAAATTCATGCACGAATGATAGGTAGAACATGTAAAGTTTCATACAAATTATACAAAAAATCATAAAAGAATGAAATTTTCCATAAAATCAAAAAACAATGATTTTAGTCATAAGAAGTATGAAATATCTCATACTACATAAAAATTCACTTTTCATGAACCTTACATTAAATTCTTATGAACTTTTCATAAGCTTAAAAACAAATATTTTAATGAATTCTAGTCATATAACAAATGATTTTGTACACAAACAGTATGTAATGTTTCATGCATAAAAAAATAATATTTTATGAACTTTACATTCAATTTTTATGATTGATTAAACTTTTCTATAAACTATTCATGTAACGTATCACTATATTGTGTTTGATTTTATGAAAAAAATTCATGCACGAATGATAGGTAGAACATGTAAAGTTTCATACAAATTATACAAAAAATCATAAAAGAATGAAATTTTCCATAAAATCAAAAAACAATGATTTTAGTCATAAGAAGTATGAAATATCTCATACTACATAAAAATTCACTTTTCATGAACCTTACATTAAATTCTTATGAACTTTTCATAAGCTTAAAAACAAATATTTTAATGAATTCTAGTCATATAACAAATGATTTTGTACACAAACAGTATGTAATGTTTCATGCATAAAAAAATAATATTTTATGAACTTTACATTCAATTTTTATGATTGATTAAACTTTTCTATAAACTATTCATGTAACGTATCACTATATTGTGTTTGATTTTATGAAAAAAATTCATGCACGAATGATAGGTAGAACATGTAAAGTTTCATACAAATTATACAAAAAATCATAAAAGAATGAAATTTTCCATAAAATCAAAAAACAATGATTTTAGTCATAAGAAGTATGAAATATCTCATACTACATAAAAATTCACTTTTCATGAACCTTACATTAAATTCTTATGAACTTTTCATAAGCTTAAAAACAAATATTTTAATGAATTCTAGTCATATAACAAATGATTTTGTACACAAACAGTATGTAATGTTTCATGCATAAAAAAATAATATTTTATGAACTTTACATTCAATTTTTATGATTGATTAAACTTTTCTATAAACTATTCATGTAACGTATCACTATATTGTGTTTGATTTTATGAAAAAAATTCATGCACGAATGATAGGTAGAACATGTAAAGTTTCATACAAATTATACAAAAAATCATAAAAGAATGAAATTTTCCATAAAATCAAAAAACAATGATTTTAGTCATAAGAAGTATGAAATATCTCATACTACATAAAAATTCACTTTTCATGAACCTTACATTAAATTCTTATGAACTTTTCATAAGCTTAAAAACAAATATTTTAATGAATTCTAGTCATATAACAAATGATTTTGTACACAAACAGTATGTAATGTTTCATGCATAAAAAAATAATATTTTATGAACTTTACATTCAATTTTTATGATTGATTAAACTTTTCTATAAACTATTCATGTAACGTATCACTATATTGTGTTTGATTTTATGAAAAAAATTCATGCACGAATGATAGGTAGAACATGTAAAGTTTCATACAAATTATACAAAAAATCATAAAAGAATGAAATTTTCCATAAAATCAAAAAACAATGATTTTAGTCATAAGAAGTATGAAATATCTCATACTACATAAAAATTCACTTTTCATGAACCTTACATTAAATTCTTATGAACTTTTCATAAGCTTAAAAACAAATATTTTAATGAATTCTAGTCATATAACAAATGATTTTGTACACAAACAGTATGTAATGTTTCATGCATAAAAAAATAATATTTTATGAACTTTACATTCAATTTTTATGATTGATTAAACTTTTCTATAAACTATTCATGTAACGTATCACTATATTGTGTTTGATTTTATGAAAAAAATTCATGCACGAATGATAGGTAGAACATGTAAAGTTTCATACAAATTATACAAAAAATCATAAAAGAATGAAATTTTCCATAAAATCAAAAAACAATGATTTTAGTCATAAGAAGTATGAAATATCTCATACTACATAAAAATTCACTTTTCATGAACCTTACATTAAATTCTTATGAACTTTTCATAAGCTTAAAAACAAATATTTTAATGAATTCTAGTCATATAACAAATGATTTTGTACACAAACAGTATGTAATGTTTCATGCATAAAAAAATAATATTTTATGAACTTTACATTCAATTTTTATGATTGATTAAACTTTTCTATAAACTATTCATGTAACGTATCACTATATTGTGTTTGATTTTATGAAAAAAATTCATGCACGAATGATAGGTAGAACATGTAAAGTTTCATACAAATTATACAAAAAATCATAAAAGAATGAAATTTTCCATAAAATCAAAAAACAATGATTTTAGTCATAAGAAGTATGAAATATCTCATACTACATAAAAATTCACTTTTCATGAACCTTACATTAAATTCTTATGAACTTTTCATAAGCTTAAAAACAAATATTTTAATGAATTCTAGTCATATAACAAATGATTTTGTACACAAACAGTATGTAATGTTTCATGCATAAAAAAATAATATTTTATGAACTTTACATTCAATTTTTATGATTGATTAAACTTTTCTATAAACTATTCATGTAACGTATCACTATATTGTGTTTGATTTTATGAAAAAAATTCATGCACGAATGATAGGTAGAACATGTAAAGTTTCATACAAATTATACAAAAAATCATAAAAGAATGAAATTTTCCATAAAATCAAAAAACAATGATTTTAGTCATAAGAAGTATGAAATATCTCATACTACATAAAAATTCACTTTTCATGAACCTTACATTAAATTCTTATGAACTTTTCATAAGCTTAAAAACAAATATTTTAATGAATTCTAGTCATATAACAAATGATTTTGTACACAAACAGTATGTAATGTTTCATGCATAAAAAAATAATATTTTATGAACTTTACATTCAATTTTTATGATTGATTAAACTTTTCTATAAACTATTCATGTAACGTATCACTATATTGTGTTTGATTTTATGAAAAAAATTCATGCACGAATGATAGGTAGAACATGTAAAGTTTCATACAAATTATACAAAAAATCATAAAAGAATGAAATTTTCCATAAAATCAAAAAACAATGATTTTAGTCATAAGAAGTATGAAATATCTCATACTACATAAAAATTCACTTTTCATGAACCTTACATTAAATTCTTATGAACTTTTCATAAGCTTAAAAACAAATATTTTAATGAATTCTAGTCATATAACAAATGATTTTGTACACAAACAGTATGTAATGTTTCATGCATAAAAAAATAATATTTTATGAACTTTACATTCAATTTTTATGATTGATTAAACTTTTCTATAAACTATTCATGTAACGTATCACTATATTGTGTTTGATTTTATGAAAAAAATTCATGCACGAATGATAGGTAGAACATGTAAAGTTTCATACAAATTATACAAAAAATCATAAAAGAATGAAATTTTCCATAAAATCAAAAAACAATGATTTTAGTCATAAGAAGTATGAAATATCTCATACTACATAAAAATTCACTTTTCATGAACCTTACATTAAATTCTTATGAACTTTTCATAAGCTTAAAAACAAATATTTTAATGAATTCTAGTCATATAACAAATGATTTTGTACACAAACAGTATGTAATGTTTCATGCATAAAAAAATAATATTTTATGAACTTTACATTCAATTTTTATGATTGATTAAACTTTTCTATAAACTATTCATGTAACGTATCACTATATTGTGTTTGATTTTATGAAAAAAATTCATGCACGAATGATAGGTAGAACATGTAAAGTTTCATACAAATTATACAAAAAATCATAAAAGAATGAAATTTTCCATAAAATCAAAAAACAATGATTTTAGTCATAAGAAGTATGAAATATCTCATACTACATAAAAATTCACTTTTCATGAACCTTACATTAAATTCTTATGAACTTTTCATAAGCTTAAAAACAAATATTTTAATGAATTCTAGTCATATAACAAATGATTTTGTACACAAACAGTATGTAATGTTTCATGCATAAAAAAATAATATTTTATGAACTTTACATTCAATTTTTATGATTGATTAAACTTTTCTATAAACTATTCATGTAACGTATCACTATATTGTGTTTGATTTTATGAAAAAAATTCATGCACGAATGATAGGTAGAACATGTAAAGTTTCATACAAATTATACAAAAAATCATAAAAGAATGAAATTTTCCATAAAATCAAAAAACAATGATTTTAGTCATAAGAAGTATGAAATATCTCATACTACATAAAAATTCACTTTTCATGAACCTTACATTAAATTCTTATGAACTTTTCATAAGCTTAAAAACAAATATTTTAATGAATTCTAGTCATATAACAAATGATTTTGTACACAAACAGTATGTAATGTTTCATGCATAAAAAAATAATATTTTATGAACTTTACATCCAATTTTTACATTGATTAAACTTTTCGATTTCCCATTTACAGCAACAATTCTGTACAAAAATGTTGTTATGTTTTTGGTTCATACTTTTAATGATTTCTTCATGCAAATTATCTGCAGAACCCTGTAAAAATTTTATGCATTGTTCATATTTCTAATGATTGCCATCGTAAAATTTTGGATGCTGGATTTTCCAACAACAATGCTGTAGGAATTTTTTTTTATGATTTTGAATCATACTTTTAAAGATTTCTTCATGCAAATTAGTGCAAAATACCCTTTTAAATTTGTATGAATCGTTCATACACGCATGATTTATTTCATAAAATGTTCAATTTTTTATTTTACAAAAACAACTCTAATGTAAAATTATTTATGAATGCGATTTCATATGGACAATGATTTGACCATAAAAAGGAAAATGAATTGTATGAAAAGCTTCATTATGCGGAGGAATTTTGCATGAAAATCAATGATTTTCGGGTTATGATCGCTATTCATTGAAATTAGGTACATTTTTATTTTCAGTGTACATTACAAGATTGATCACAAATTTGAGCCAACCAGTCAGCCTGGTCCTTAGCTAGCTGCTTTTAGTCTTGCACAAAAAGTTGGTTGATGTTTTTCATGGGTACTGTCCAGCTAACTGAAAGTCTTTTTTTAATGTGCAATTTATCAGAAATTATTTCAAAGACTAGTTCAGTTGGGATATCGCTGACCACACGGGTCTCAGCCATTTTAATCGCTATATTTCCAGCTTTTAATTTTGCACTATACTTATTTAATCATTTCTTTTTTCACAATCTTTTGATGCAGACTAGTCAGAATATCACCATTTACCAGATTTTAGTAAGAATCATGCTTTTCAACCAGAGTATCCGTGATGATCAAGGTCTTATATATATGGATTTCTTGATATTTTGCGAAAGAGCTTTACTGTTTAAGATTACCTATCCCGAAGAATTCGTGATGTGAAAGAGTAATTCTTAGTTTGATATCCACAGAATAGAGCTGTGTCAATCATGATTGATTCGGTCTTTAAAACCCTTTCACCAAAAAGATTGACTGATTGCACTCACAATAGACTACTCGTAAATCAATCAAAATGTCAATCTCTTGCCACTGAAACCGATAAACATAATGTTGTACAAAATTTGTTCTCAGTCCTTTCACAATACCAAATAGGAATGGAAATGAAACGACATGTGCCTATATTCTTCATTTTATATAAAGGGTAGGCCACATACAAGTTTCTATTTAAAAATACTATAAAAGAAAAAAAAAATTATTTTCCCATGTATTATGGCTTCATTAGTATAAGAGCATGTACAAGTACATACATTCCCATTAATTTTGGAACACAACAACGTTGCCACAATGTTACAAGTGTAACAAAAGTGTTACACTTTTCTTAATTTTTTTGTATTTGTTACTATGTTACTTTTTTTTTCTTTTTGTTACACTTTTTTCTCCAAACTTTTTTTTTTCTTTAAAAATTTACTTTATGATTTTTTTAATCAGTGTGAAGTGCGCTTAAACAACACTTCCAACTATTTGTACACCTACGTCCTAAATTGAGTTGAAATCACCTTCATTCGACTCGATCGAACTCGTTCAGTTACAGTTTAGTCGAAATCTTGCTATCTTTCACTTCAAATTCAAACTCGATCTCTCGATCCAGCATATAAACATGGTTAGATATCCATTCCTCAAAGTATTCCAGTTTCCACATTCCATGTTGGCTCTTTGCAAAATGCTCAAAAAGAAAATCTTTTTGAAAATATAACAGAATTTGTTTATAAAATATTAAGTTTACCACACAATTCTGCGGCAGCAGAACGTATTTTTTCAGAGCTAAATTTGATAAAAAATGATTTAACCAATAGGTATCATTTGAATACCATTGAATCAATAATGTTTGCAAAACAAATAAAAGATCAATTCTCTTAATTTGCCTAAACATGTTTTATGTAAAACTTAAAATGTGTCTTACTTATAATAATTTATTAACTTATTATTTAATGTATAGTTTTGTACTGAATTTAAAAACTGTGATGAAGAAAACTTATGTTCCTATTAAAAATTAAAAATTGAGTTCAAGAGCATTCTTTGATTTAAATCATTTTTTTTTCAATTTGTTACATTTTTTTCGCTTTTGTTACGTTTTTTAAAAAAATGTGTTACACTTTCGTGAAGCCCAGCGGCAACGCTGAACACAACGTCCGAGATATTTATGCAGAATTCTCCCCATGCTAGTGTGCGAAATGTTGAGCTGCTAAGATCGATGGCGAGTTGATGTTCGAGAATTGAGTCTCACACTCTCGGCTACAGCAGCCATTTTTTCGTCTGTGTGCACCGTACAACGACGAGGACCATGAGGCAAACCAGTCTCACGAACTTTTTGCTCAAGATTCCGTAGATACAGCAGAAGCGATGGGTGCTTTATTAACTTCCCATAGGGAGTTATTGTAATCGGTAAAATTTGTCAAATTGGAATTTTTGACATTTCTCGACGTTTCAAGGTCCCTAGAGGCTATATCAATCATTTTTAAAGAGATGTCTGTGTGTGTGTGTACGTACGTTCGTACGTTCGTACGTGCGTACGTTCGTACGTCCGTACGTTCTGGTACCATTTTTCGTCGTCGATATCTCAAGAACGAGTAAAGATATCGACTTCAAATAAATTTTGTTTAACAAATAATAACTTCGAAAGAGGCTGAAAGGCCGTTTATTAAAATTCAGTTAGTAGTTTTTTCACTATAACGGTTTAAAAAAAAAGTAAAAATTTTGGTTAGTTTCAAATATCTTACGAAAAAGTAATCCTATTGATTTCAAATAAAATTTAATGTACTCATTATAAGGTCATACAGATTTGGTATGAGTTTGGAAAAAAATGAACATACTGTTATTTTTTTTAAATAAAAAAAACTGAACAAAAAATTTCATAACCCAGATATTCTAAGAACGGAAAACAATTTGAAACTCAAAATAATTTTATTTTACGAAAAATAATGTGTTTGACAACTGGTGAAAATTTCAAAAAAAATCAGTTTACAGTTTTTTTACAAAAAATAAAAAAACTATATAAAATTTTATTGAAAATTCGTAAAAATTGTTTTTCGACTCAAATTTCTCGAGAACTAGTAGTGATATTGACTTCTAATTTAGTTTATCTTATACATAGTATAATTTTGTACAATTGGTAAAATGTTGACAAATATTGAATTAATAGTTTTTTTTTTAAACAAATGGGAAGTTATCAGTGTGGGTCGCACCCAGCCTCTTTTTTAAATAAACA
>CAWVOZ010000202.1:0-26551 GCA_963931855.1 Philhelius festivus | reverse complement strand
GTGAATGCCTCATGTAGGCTTAGTGCTCCAAACCTAATGTTAGACTGAGGGATTTGCTCTATCCAGGCCTATGTTTCGTGCAGTTGTTTGGAATTTAGTTTTAAACTCTTTTGTTTGCACAGTGACATGATTGCTCCTCGTTGGCCTCATGCAGGCTTAGTGCTCCAAGCCTAATGTTATGCCGATGGATTTGCTCTATCTAGGCCCGTGTTTTGTGCAGTTGTTTGGAATTTAGTTTTAAACTCTTTTGTTTGCACAGTGACGTGATTGCCCCTTGTTGGCCTCATGCCTTGTGCAGTGAGTTATGTTGCCTTGTACAACATTGAGTGACGTAATCATGAACGTTAATTAGTTTCGGTTTTTATATGCCATACATATTCGGGCGTGGTCCTGTCTCCCTACAATGGAGTAGTTGGAGGCCCATATTACGTATGTTCTCTCCTTATACAAGATTGAGTTGACTTTGTCATATTCCCTTATTACGGGATAATCGGAGGCGGGGCGTTGTCCTATCTCCCTACAGTGGAGTAGTTGGAGGCCCATATCATGTATGTCCTCTCCTTATATAGGATTGAGTTGACTTTGCCCTACTCCCTTATTATGGGATAGTCGGAGACATGGCATTGTCATATCTCCCTATAGTGGAGTAGTTTGAGGCCTATATCTAGCAGATCCTCTTCTTATACATGATTGAGTTGATCATGTCCTATCTCCATATGACAGAGTAGTCGGAGGCGTACTTTATCTTCTTCCCTATATATACATATATAGGATGAGTTGAAAATGCTGAGATGCCCTGAAATTAAGACATATCCTGAATATATTTTAAGCTTGTCAGATTTATCCCTAGTGCGGTGTTTCATATAACACCCAATGTGAAAGTCTTATAATTTGCCGAGAGTGAGTATGAAATATCAATGTAGGTTTATCGTGAGCTATAACGGTAATTGACTTGGGGTTTAGAAGTGGTTGGTTTTCCACACTTTAATGTGATGTTGAGAGTATTGAGTCTTGGTATTTTAACCAATAAGCTTAGAGACTATGGTGCCCGTGATAGTATGTTTACAAATCACGGCAATTATTCATGCTTAAAATGTAGTGATTGAGATATTGAAATTTAATCTAATATACCTATTATTAAAAGTCAGAGCTACACTCGGCTCAGTACTACTGGTTTTTATTGTGATATACTTGTTAAATAGTTGACCCATCATATTATTTTTTCTCCATAGGTGTTAGGCCATATGGAGATCCGTTGAGACACTAGAGCGGAGTTTTGAGTTTAGACTCTCATGTTTAGTCCCCATGACACTTTTTTGGCTTTAAACTATATACATTCATTTTGTAGCCAACAGGCAGTGATGTATCTATATTTTGGACATTCATTTTGATTATAGTTATCTGTATGGGCTTATTTGTATAACTGTAGGTTCTGATGTTGTTGGAATGGATATATTTAATGTTTTGAGATTTCATCTTATTAAATTATTTATGAGCACGATGTGCACCCTTGCTATCGTGTTCAGGGGCCCATTTATAGCTGGGCACTGTAAAAAAATTTGTATAGTTTTGAACCTCATATTTTATTATGTTTAGCCGATGTTATTGATGCATTACTAAGACAAGTATATGGCCCGATGGTCCATGGTGGGCATAAGGATTCATATGATGACCCCACGTGCCAGATGGCCATTGGTGCAATTTTTGGGCGTGTTACTATCGTATTGCTAGTTTAAAGGCTATAAGGTTTCAAGCTCCAAAGATAAAGGAAGCATTACTTCATTTGGTGAAACATAGTGAAGATGTTGCTTGTGTTAGTGATGCTCAGTCCTTAGAAATGTATGATTTTCAAAAGTTTGAATTACTTATTGTTGTGGTTATTTGGTATGTCATTTTGTCCCAAGTGAACCGAGTTAGCAAATATCTTCAAAGTAAAGACATGGAAATTTGGGTGGTTATAACCCAAATAAAGTCTCATTTCCTTTTTTAAAGATTATAGAGTTAATGGGTTTGAAAATGTTAAGAATGAAGCAGAGAAGATTGCAGATGAAATAGGATGCGAAGGAAAGTTTGAAGAAAAGCGGGTTCGTAAAACAAAGAAGTTCTTTGACGAGGCTTGTCATGATGAGCCAAGTGAGAATAATGAAGAATTCTTTAGAACTCAAGTATTTCTTGCAATCATGGATAATGGCATTGCTTCACTTCAAGAAAGGTCTCAACAATTTCACAAATATAACGAAACAATTGGCTTCTTGCTTGATTTAAATGAGTTGGCTTCAGTGAATGTTGAAGTTTTGAAGCCTTCGTGTGTGGAGTTGGGAACTTTTTGAAAGATGGAGATAACATTGATATTGATGGAGATGATTTATTTAGCGAGTTACAATTGCTAAGATTATCCATACCAAAAAGCATAAAGAAAACGATGGATGTGTTAAATATACAAGGGTATGCGTCTTTGTTATCCACAAACTTGGATTGCTAATCGCGTATGGATGACCATACCAGTAACGGTTGCAACAGCCAAGAGAAGCTTTTCAAAATTAAAATTGATCAAAAATTATCTTTAATCAACTATGTCCCAAGTACGATTGAATGGTTTGGCTATCATGTCTATCAAGAAGAATGTGTTAGAGAGTCTTGATTACTCAAAAATAGTAAGTGAATTTACAGAAAAGAAAGCTAGGAAGGAAAAGATTTGAAGAAACAGGGAAGCATTGGTCAAATTTGTAATATCTTTTTTTTTTCCTAGTATGATGAAGATTTGTAGAAACATATTTTTTTGGATAATGAATATTTACCCCTTGTTTTTTTTGAATGTGTATGCTCAACTAAGTTTATCTCGTAGTACCTAGTCATTTTCTTATATTTGGTTGATTAGGTTTTGTAGTCATTTTCATTATATTCATGGCCAATTGTTTTAACAGTTTAAAATTCATAAATATGCAAGGAATTGCGAAAAAAATTTGGTATGATAAAAAATTTAATAGAGAAGAGGCCCCCATTTGATGACCTCGCATTTGGCCTCCCAACTCCTTGAGCCGCCCTTGTTTATAGGGATGCCATTAAAATCCAATCGACATCTAATGATATGGGAATCATTAGATGTTAGAAACACACATATCTCATTTCACTATTGTTACTCATCTCATCTTATATCTTTTTCTCAATTTCCATGTTACATTCCATTAAATATAGAGGGCTGCTAATTGCCCCCCACTTCCTCTCCATCCCACCCCAGTAAAAAATTTCACGAGGTCTTTCTGTGTAATTTCCGGGTGAATTTTTTTACTAGGATCGTATGGCGAGAAAGTGGGGTCCGATATCCACCATCCCAGTAAAAAAATTCACCACGAAATTACCCATAAGGGCCCGGTGAAATTTTTTACTGGGGTGGGGTGGAGGGGAAGTGGGGGGCGATTACCAACCCTTTAAATATAAGGCATATGACCTTTCAGAGCCCATGGTGGATTGAACTTCATCATGAGTTTGTAACCAAGGCAGATGACCTTTCAGATCCACCGCCATAAAAAAAACTTCTGCTTGGAAGAAGAGATAGACCATATATCATGTGAAAGCGAATGTGAGATCGGAAACTAGAGGCCGTTATGTGTTTACAATATCCTCTCCTGTTATGTTTCCAAACAAATTGGTCGTTGTGTTTTCAAACTGAATTGGTAGCAATTATTTGTTTTTGCTTTCATAAAACTGAAAATTATTTTTATTGACCCCATTTTTGGGGTCAAGATAATAATATTTGTGGTCCGAACAAGAATACCCGAGAAATACCCTTAGATTATGTACTAAAGATTAAATGATCCTATTTGTATAGGGAAAATTATTCGCAGAGCACTCATCTTTCATAGAAGTGTGCACCTAAAATCAATAACACCGATAATGGCAAATGCATTGCTGATATACAAACTCGAAATCGCAAGCTCCCCGATCGTTACCCTCGGCTAGGCATAACTTGTGGCATGCAATAGTGTCCCAACAAAACCCTTTAAACAAGCTGCTTGCCGTAGCGCAATATCCATCTGCAGCAACCACAGGAGTTTGTTTTCCTGTGCGAAAGGAACATATATATATCAAACGTACGTTAATCAGTTGGGGGAAGTAAAACAAACCTGCATGCTCACCGTAAACTCCCAGCAAGACAAGTAAAACAATGAAGAGATGAAAGAAGTTGGTCACAGGCTTAACCATGTTTCACTATTTCGAAGTAATCCTCGTTTTGCTGCACCGATGTTGTCCAAAGAGAAGAAGCTCATTTATTTATAGAGGGGGTCTGCGTTGTACTCTTCCATCCGTCCAATGACAACCCTTGGTTTCCATCATTTCCCTCGGCGTTATCGTATACACAGTAATACAATAAGTGAAATATTCCGCAGAGGCGTGTAGCTTTGATTCATATGATAATTTATTTGTCGGCTGCCGAGTAAGAAGTTGTTTGCGAATCTCAGACATCTCAATTATATTTGGTGGATCACCCAGTTCTATCCAACTATTTGTTAATTATTGTGGTGTTTTTCATAAGCTCTGCGTTTGAAAGCGGAACTAGCCTGGGCAAATATTTACGCACAACCAAACCGATAGGATAACAGAAGTATTTCGAAAGCTTATGGGATACGATAGCTCATGTTCTCTGAGTTTCCTGAATTGTACCGTAGCTCATTGTCATTGAGTTTCCCAGAGTGGACATGGGACGTCCTTTGTAGCAACTGGCAAGTCGACTCAGTAGAGTTGAGGCTTCTTTTCTGTTTTTCAAGCATTTTCTGTCAGTGGCTAGTTTTTTATGTATATTGGTCGAATTGTATGTTGTAATTTTTTAAACCACCAATCAAGCCCATTTTTTTATTGACAACAGAACTCTATTGTTGTGGTGTGTTTCAGGTTTAGTAATGTGAATGCACTGGATGCATCTAATAATGTAAATGATCAACAAAACTAACAAATCAAAATGTGTCAACGTGATGTTACAATAATGCATATACAACAACCCAGGGCTGGCCTTATGGACACGCCACAGAGACGGTTGCTTGGGGCATCAACATCGTGGGGGCAACAAAATCCGTATTCTATCTCCGCATATATCAAATCAATAAAAAAATCGCCAAAGACAGGAGGCGGCGATTTTCCACAATTACAGTACGCAATTTAACTTCTATATTTGCGATAAGTCAAGTGCAAGACAGACTCACAAACTCTCTTATCGATAAATCGAGTGGTGAGTTCTGAGGAAGAACGTGGTCAAAACTATTTTTAGCGTACTTCTGAGTTGTAAGTACTTTACATTGTTTGATGAAATGCGTAGTGAAATTCAGAACTTTTAAAGCTACCAGAAAATAAGAGTATGGTGGCATCTATGTTGTAGTAGTTGAATGTGAAAATTTACGCTATGTAATCTTACAAAATACACTTCCAATTTAACGTGGCTGCGTGTAAAGTTTACTTGGAACTTTCACCAGTGAGCTATCCCTAGTGTCCAACTTCTATATTCATACGAACTTTGATCCAATTGGGAGTCTGACAGTGAGTCGCTCGAGGATATCAAGTCAATTGTAATTGTCAATTAATCTATATCCCAATTAGGCAACGGAGCGGATAGGTATGGATGAACATGGATTGTGTCATGCATCACCAGTAATTCAGTATTCTCCTATTTTCCTTCTTAAATCTTAATTCGCATCTCCTTTTCTGCCTCTGGCAGTGGCAGGTTGCGACACTAGGGCTCTCATATTACTTCGTTTAAGAACCATATGATTTTGATCCGTAATTGATGTTAGGTTTTTATGTCCTCCAATGTACGTTAGCTACTTATTGATAAATATTGTTTTTCAATTCTTTTTATCTAATTTTAAATGGAGCATGAATTTGATTCAGTGGCTTGCTTTTATTCTCTAATGCATTATTTTTTTTCTATTGTTATTTTTAGTTAAAAAATTACAATGAAAAATTATAAAGCCATCAATTTTAGGAAGCTGCTGCAGGCCACAAAATGTGATGGACCGGCCCTGCAACAAGCAAACCTTAATCCCGACCTGGTAACCCACTGCCCTTCCTAGTTTGCACCATCTAATGACACAAACAAGAGGAAATAGGTAAGTCACTGATCAAGAAACAATACTGGAAGTAAAACATACATAACACAGATAAACAGGGAAGTTAGTCGAGAAATAACAATAAAATTCGTATGTCCTTACGACATATTTAGACTTAAATCTAAAGTAAGCGGACACTTCTTATGTACTTGTTATGGACAAACATAACTCTACAGATCCTATGAACAGACCATGAATTACCACTTTGATACCAACTTTAACACCCCAGAACTACATAAACTAGTTGTAGTATAATATATAAAACAATGAATAATAATAATCACAATATACAACCACTAGCCGTAGGATTTCATCATGGCTATAGTTGATATATCACAAGTAGTCCATCAACAGTAACGACAACAATAATTTTACAGACAAACAACAACTACTACATAACAGGAGAATTAAACTAGTATCCATACATCAAATAATGAATCAATACTTATATAAATTTTCCTTTCCTATAATAACCAACTCAATAAAAGATTATAAACCATCTTCACAAATAAATTTGATAATCCTGGCAAAATGACAACAAGTGAAATGAAAGAAATATACACAACATAAATCCATGTGCAATGATACCATCACATAAATAAAATTACGCTCGTAGGCTACAACTGACTCAATATAACAAATATAAACTACAACTCTGACACTGGATCTCATAAGAAGCATCTAGCATGCTCTAGGAAATATATTTGGTTATAAGGATCTCCCTAATTATTTTTTCTCATTCAACTATATCAGATTCACAATCAGAACTGCCCCCCTGAACTAACTTCTTCAATCATCATGGTGACCACCTACACTACAACTCTACCATATTAGTTCAATGAGGTATTTAACGCCCAACCAAGAATAGAGAATAAGACAAAGTAGACTTCTTTTAATGTTACTTGAAAAAAGTTTGTATGGTATGGTTTTGTATTGTAAAAAGTTGTGGGCCTGAGATCTGATTACCTGAGGCACATCAACTTACTTAAGACCTCTCTTTATATGGTATTTTGACAAGGTCCCACGTGTGCAAAGTACAACACCTGAACCAATATCTCTCTAGCATTAGGTGACTCCCATTGATTGAATGAACTCCCCAAATAGCTTGAACCTGCAGTATTGTTTGCCGATATGATTTGTTTGAATTGGAATTCCTGCAAGAAACATAGATTTGGATCAGTTGACAAATTAGCCAAGAAGGGAGCTTCTTTTGGTGGTCTAACAGGATTGAGGGTGAGAATTAAAAACTGTGATGTAAGAGCTATGCCCCAGTTCATTCCTCTTGTCGATATTGGGGGGTCGTCTACCCAATCAAAATAGTTCTTGATGAGCTAAGCTGTCCGGACTCACAGTGGCCGGAAACCAGCGAAGACACTGAGGTGAGTGAACGGCGAAGCTATGCATAGGTGGCACGTGGCGACATGGACAACCCTGTGGTGGAGGTACTGAGGAGGCGCAGCAGTTCCCAGCCTTTCAATTGTAATGGGGTCCACAATGTTGGAGAAAGAATCGAAGCGGTTTTGCAGAGTAATCAAGAGAATGTATTGGAAGAGGAACGACAAGTTCTGGAAACTGAACTAACAAAACATGGGGAAGGCCAACAGCCAGGTTTTGACTTCAATGTGGTGGATGGTAACTCAGACGGCTCGAAACAAGGGGCTATGGTTGGACAGCTGTCGGTGAATCTTGAGAATATTGGGGCTGGTCGAGCTGAGAATGTTGACTTGGATCCACTTCCCTCTTTGGTCCTTGACTCCCTGGACCGGGTAGAGGACGCTATGTTGGGGTCAAATCCAACTTCAGAAAATGGCTTAGACACAATGAACGAGGGCAATATAAGTCCATTGCCTTTACATGAGACAGAAGGAAGTGCAAATCGTCAAGCAACAGAGGATTTAGCAACAAAGATGGCAACTAGCGCGAATTTGGTGGTCAGTTCTTTTGAGAATGAACAGCAGATCGAAGCTTTAGAGGGCAATTCCGATGTCGACAATTGGGATGTGTCATCTGTGGTTAGCGAGTCCTTTTTTGATGAGGAGCTTGGGGATGATGAGTTAGTGGCTCCTACTGTCATTCCGGAGACACAGGATTCAGAGAAATGGGTGAATGAACAGGCTTTACCGTTGGGTTTGAAGATTGGCTTGATCAGGTATGAAAACGAGAAAATCAGAGATTTGTTGGTTGACTTGAAGTTGGGGGAAACAAAGAATGGAAGACCGGTGAGGAAGAAGACACCTGTCAAGATCTTGGTACCGGAAGGGGAAAGTTCCAATTCCCATGAATTCTGATTTTTTTGTGTTGGAATGTTAGGGGCTCTCATTCGGCTGACAAGGCGAGTGCTTGCCGGAGACTAGTAAAGAAGTACTCACCTTGCATGATAGCTCTGCAGGAGACGAAGAGACAATCTTTTGACCTGAGAGTAGCAAGAAGTTTTTGGGGCATTGGGGTCTGTAGTTGTGTGGGATTGCCTTCAAAAGGTGCGTTAGGCGGTCTTGCACTCACAGTTTTAGAGGTGTTAAGAGGTGAATTTTCTATTTCATTGCTTTGTAAATTCCATGGTTCTGATGTTTTATGGGCAGTGTCGAATGTGTATGGACCAAACAATGCTAGAATGAAGGTGGACTTCTGGGCTGAATTGAATAGTGTTGGGAGTTTTTGGGGTGTTCGTGGCTACTGATGGGTGATTTCAATGCAGTTTGCACGTTGGCTGAAAGAAGCGGTCCTCATCAGAGTCGAAGTGAGAGAAGGAACTTTAATAGATTTATTGAAAACAACAATCTTCTTGAGTTTTGTAGGGAAGGCAGCGACTTTACTTTCTCAAACAAGCAGCAACCGCCATCTTTTAGCAATTTGGATCGGTTTTTAGCTAATACGGAATGGTTTGAGAATTTTGGGAGTTTTACAGAACATGTTTTAAGCTATTATGGTTCGGATCACAAGGTTTTATTATTAAAAGCAGCTGGGGGAGGGGGGATGTTGGGGGTCCTCGTCCTTTCCGCTTCCAGCCACATTGGTTCAGTGAGAGGCGACTAATGGATTCCATTGAAGGCTGGTGGCTGGAATTGGATTGTGAAGGAAATCCGGGTTTCGTCTTGCACAGAAAGCTTAAAAGTTTAAAAGAAAAAATTAAACTTTGGGTGCGAGACAATTTGGGAAGAGTTGAGAGGAGGATTTCACTGCTAGAAAACTTGATTTGTTCCTTTGAACACGATGAGGAGGAGAGACTACTGACCGAGGAAGAAACCATTGAAAAAAATCGAGTTCCACTGGAGCTCCGTAAAGCATTGAATGACGAAGAAATTTTGTGGCGTAAAAAAGCTTGGGGTGAGTGGAAGTCTTATGGAGATCGCAATACAAAGTTCTTTCACAAGCTAGTCTCAGATAGGGAACAGAGAAACTCTATCACACATCTCTTCGTCAACGAACGGAGAATAGAAGACAGAGATACTATTCACAAGCATATCGAGGATTTTTATTCTGATTTGTTTAGGGAGGAGGTAACTGACCGGCCAATATTGGAAGGATTTGACTTCAACGCCTTATCTTCGGAACAGTCTGAGAGCTTAGAAATTCCTTTCTCTGAAGAGGAAATTATCAAAGCACTGAATGACCTGGCGGGTGAAAAGGCTCCAGGCCCTGACGGCTTCCCCATAAAATTTTAGCAGTGCTTCTGGAAGGTTCTACGAAGTGATGTCTTTCGAGTGTTTGATGATTTTTATAGAAATAGCTTCCTGGATTGGAGATTAAACACTTCTTTCATCACTTTGATATCAAAGGAGGCGGGTGCAAATACATTAAACAATTTCCGACCTATATCGCTCTTATCTGGAGTTTACAAACTGATAGCCAAAGTTTTAGCGAATCGTCTAAAAAAGGTACTAGACTTGCTAGTGTCAGAATTTCAGTTTGCGGGCATTGCTGGTCGTCAAATATAGGATGTTAATCTAGTTGTAAACGAATTATTGGACTCACGGTTAGCTACTAAACGCCCTGGGCTGGTTGTGAAGGTCGATTTCTACAAGGCTTTCGACCGTTTGAGTTGGCCTTTTGTTGAGAATATGCTACAAAGGTTTGGTTTCGGGCTTAAGTGGCGCAAATGGATTTTAACATGCTGGCAGTCGGCTTCTTTTGCGGTACTGTTAAACGGTGTAGCAGGAAGAAAAACTCAAGTGTTCAAGGGGTGTTAGACATGGGGACCCATTGTCCCCCATGATTTTTGTACTGGCTGTTGAAGCATTAACACAAATATTTTCTGAGGGCACAGGAGTGCGAGTGTATCCGAGGTTTTAATGTCAGCAGCAGTGGTGCAGTTTTACCTCTTTTACAATACGCTGATGATACCATCTGTTTTGTGGACGGGTCTTTGGATGAAGCAAGTTGCATTCTCGACTTGTTGTTATGGTTTGATTTGTTCTCCGGCCTTGGTGTTAATCATAAGAAGTCAGAAATTTTCAGAATTAACAAGGTAGATAACTGTGATTCAATTTTGAAAGATTCGGGTTGTAAGGAGGGTGTTTTTCCCTCAATGCATCTTGGTTTACCAATTGGCGCAAGGTCCAACAGTGTGCTAATTTGGGAAAACATGCTAGAACGTGTAAGAAAGAAGCTTAGCATGTGGAAGAGACGTTTCTTATAGAAAGGAGGCAGAATTGTATTAGTAAAATCCGTTCTATCAAGTCTACCTATGTTTCTTCTATCTTCAAGGTTAGTTCCGCAAACTGTGGCTGTTAATTTTGAGAAGATGATAAGGAGATTCATTTGGGGTTCTAAGGACGGTTCAAAAAAACTGTATTTAGTCGCTTGGGAAACATTGTGTCTTCCTCTTGATAGGGGAGGATTGGGGTTGAAGTGTATTCGGGAAACGAATATTGCGCTTCTATGTAAATGGTTCTGGCGCATGCAAAATAATCAGTTGTGGGTGAGAATACTAAGGGAGAAATACGGACAATCGGGGATGGCTTTTTCCCAGCGCATGGTAGAGCTCCAGTAAGAAGCAGCGTGTGGAAGAGTTTGACAAAGGTAAGGGAGTTGTTCGAATTTTTAACAAGGTGGAACCTGGGGGATGGCAAAACAATACGATTCTGGTTTGATTCATGGTGTTTGAGGACACCACTCGCCAAAGTTTTTCCCAACCTCTTTGCAATAACCGGTAATAGGACTGAAATGGTGCATGAATTCGCAAGGAAATCGACAAATGGGGGTTTTGTTTGGAACCTTCAACTCAGGGTGTTTGACTTCAACACTGAGAAAAGAAGCCCACGTCCTGTATGGGTTGCTAGCATCGACTTCACTTTGTCTTAGGTCGGATTCTCTCACATGGCGAGATGAGAAAGATATTTTTTCTGTGAAGATATGTCATACAAAATCATCTCAGCTCAGAGAAAGGTTTTTTGACTTGGGTGTGTTGAGGCGAAACTGGGAGTGTGTGTGGCAGAATGAGGTCCCCTCAAAAATCAGTTTTTTCACTTGGGTTGCAGCAAGAGGCAGGATACTAACCCTTGACAATCTCAAACGGCATGGTTTTAGACATGCGGGGCACTGTGTTTTCTGTGAACAAGAAGACGAGGATATGACACATATTTTTCCTAGTTGCCTTTTTGCTCGGCAATTTTGGAACTATTTTCTGGGATATTTAGGAAACTGGAAAGCTACTTTTATGTCTTTTGATGATTTGATTTTCAATTGGAAGCGGGTAGGCCTATTGGATAGAGGAGCTCTAATCTGGAAAGGAATTTCACTGGCGGGCCTTTGGCTGATTTTGAAGGAAAGGAACCTTAGAATTTTTTATGAGTCTTCAAACCCGGTGGAAAGAATCATTTCACAAGCAAAGGAGCTAGCCTGGTCGTGGGTTATGGATGAACAGAAGGTCAGAGGAACTCATGTTGGGAATGTCATCTTCGAGTGGGATTTGGTTTTGTTTTCTTAGCACTGTTGCATACAAGAGTCAGTCATTTTATTTGCCCGCACTTTCGAAAGTATGCTTCGACAATGGAACTGTTTCAGTGGTTTTAATAGTCCCATACCGAGAGGAAAGATTTATGGCTGGGATAAGCTCATTTTATCAGAACTTGGTAGCAATCTATGTCCTTTGTCATTCGCAGTAGCATCTTGCTAATGTGCGGTTAATGCTTTGTATCTGGAACCTATTGGGCTACTGCTTGTATCTGGTAGCACTTGGGATACTTTTTAATTTAATAAAGTTTTTGTTTTGCTTGAAAAAAAAACGATACTAAAAGAAAAGAAAACACTAAACAAAACAAATTCTCAAGCGAATATGTGTTGTTTATGTTAAAGGGTGCTGAGAGGACATATCATTTATAGTTTGTCAAACAATTAAAATAATACCTTCCAGATGAAAAGTTACAAAAATAATCAATTGAATGTGCGTTAATAGAAGTCAATATGATAACCGGCCCCGGATGTTCATTCATGAAACAATTGGTAGAAATTTTGTCAAAAACATGCAACAAAATTGACTTATAAAGCATATATGAAGGGAAGTACATTGGCAGTTTGATATGCACAGACAATGGATCAACCTATCTATATGTTAAGTACATATGAAATTCCAAGTTTTAGCAGGTGAACTAACCATCCCCCAGAATCAGAGTCAGCTCAGCAACTAAACAATTTACAAAAAAAAAAAGAATCATTAAAATGTAGTAAAACACAATACATATGTCAAGTACATATGAGACTAAGTAAATTGATATGTATCAATTACGTATAAAATGAACCACTTCAACAATTACGATCGGTAACTTGTCAATGGTAAATAGTGTCTAATAGCGATGCGATCACATGTGAAAAACTTTTGAAACCTCTTAAAAGGTTCCACCAATGCCACAATGTGTGGGGGATTAACTTTGGTTAAATGTTTGTCCCTCCCTCACTTTTCACATAGTTGATTTTTTTCTAAAAGATATGGGATCCTCCTTTAAAAATACGTTGTAATTCAACACCTCCTTCATAATTCTCGTGAAGGCATGCTAATATAATTGTTCCAAGATTACCTCTCCCTTGTAATTCATATTAGTAGTTCCGAAGGCTTAGAACAGGACAATGCATATGCAAATGAAGATTGCCATCCTAACTACAAATCAAAAGTTGGTAGATAATGTATTGTGACCGATATCTACTTCATGCACCCACTGAAAGACCCCAGCAAACCTGACCCAATATAGCATAAATGTACCAGTACATAATCTACGATAAGCGAGTAGGCTTGATGGTTGTGGATGTTCGGGAGAAAAAGCAGTACGCATTTCAAGTGCAAGGGGAGTGATGATTCGAAAAAAGAAGTGTGTTGCCCATGTATGTGTAATACAGAGGGAAAGTGCATACAGAGGTTAGTAGGTGCAGTGATCATATGGAGATAATAACATAGAGAGGGCCAAACAAATGGCATAGTAATGATATACTCAGATTGGGGAGGGATAATTATGGGAAAATTACAGTGCAAGTCATCAGGAATATAAACTTATAATGGCATAGCGAGCAGAATGCATACCTTTGCAAAAGTGGCACCACACACTGTCGAACGGTCTTTATTATCATTGCTAGCAGCTGACATTTCTTGAGTTTGAGAATGCTGGACTCGGGCTCTATATGAAGCCCTACCCTATGCATGTTCCCTATTATATTGCTTAGCGGTCACATTACGATACCTTTCCTTATACCATGCACAATCCCTTTCGTGTACAATGGATAGCTCTTTGGTCATCATACTGTGCGATCTTGCAGGAGTAGACCCAGTAGAAAAGGACTCGAAACCATTAGAGTCACAAACTAAAAGAATTGCAATCAAACCTACACGTGTTAAATTGAATAGCAGTACCTACAACCTAACATTTCATGAAACACTGAGAGCAGAAGAAAAAAAACAACTGTTTACACAACAAACTGATTCATGTATAAAATCTTGAACAACATTTGGTTGTACAATCCTAAATAATTTCAACCGCATAAAATTCCGAGCTTAAATGCATCCTTATAATTATTTCAAGTTCTCGATTACCTCCATTGAACATATTTTATATAAATATTACTTCATAGTTTGGTCCAATATGACCCCCTCCAACAGTACACAACCTTCCCTCAACATAACGCTGACAACCGCGATGTGACTGTTCAGCAACCCATAGCCACCCCCACAATTCTACACTACACTCTTCTGTGCACTGTGCTTGTGCTTCACTACCATGTCAGTCATTATGCAGCTCCCTGTCAGCATCGGTTAAACTGCTGCCATTAATCTGTAAACAGTACCACAATGACTACCATTGTACCACTCTCCCTTCAACTGCTAGTAGCAAATCATATGCCATTAGCCCGGATTATTTGTATACATCCCCCTGCAACATGCATTGCTCCATCACTGTTGGGTCCCCACAGATTCTGATCGGCACTCACATTTATACGGCTCTGCAGTTCCTGTGAGCTTTACTTCTGCAGTTCCAATTATTAGGATAGTTTAGATGAACATCCATATACCATATATGGAACCTGATCCTAAATACCGATATATGGAACCTAATCCTAAACACATGAGCTAGGTGACCGCCTAGGGCCCCAAACTTGAAAAAAAAAATTCTCTATAGAAAGAGCCCCATTTTAAAGAACTGCACCTACAAAAAGTCCCCAAATTGCGATGTCGCCTAAGGCCTCATACCGCCTAGAGCTTCCTTGAGCCGCCCCTGGTGTCAGTTACTTTGGGGAGTGGGGGATCAACATGGTATGCTCATGTTATCACTCTATTGTTTTTTCTTGCTTTTTAACAGGAACCACTATTTATTTCACGAAACCTTCTGTTTACTGGTAGATTGTCATTTACTTACTTGTTGCTTCTTTATTGTTGATTTAATTTTTGAAACAAACAATAAAAATTATGCAGGAATAATCACTCCATTGAGAAGCTGAAGTATAACAGGAGCTAGTTTATGAATTTTTTTTTTATTTTTACTAAAGCTATGCTCAATATCCAAGTAATGAGAAGTACGTATATCCGTTCACAAAAGAGGGCTGGTAACCGTCCCCCGAATCCCATCCCCAACCCCAATAAAAATTTTCACCAGGCCCTTCTGGGTAATTTCCTGGTGAATTTTTTTACTGGGATGGTGGATATTGGACCCCACTTTCTCGCCATATGATCCTAGTAAAAAAATTCACCAGGAAATTACATAGTAAGGCCTAGTGAAATTTTTTACTGGGGTGGGGTGGAGAGGAAGTGGGGAGCGATTACCAGCCCTGTTCACAAAATCCAATTGTTCGTTTACGGCGAACATAATAAGCAACACTATTTCATTTACTAATTCATATCATTTCATCTTTGAAAATCTATATTTATTGTCTTTTTTCAGTTCAGCTTTTACAACATGAAGAAATGCAATGTGAAGACACCACTGAAAAGATAACTATAAAACTTTAATGTCGTCTTGAGTATATCGCACAACCACTACCCAGGGTGTCGCTCGCTCCCTCTCGAGCTGATCCATCATTTCATAAACAATATATTCCCTCCCTTGGCATTTCCCATTTGCAGAGCTTCAACTTGCCTTCTAGGAGTGGTCCCTCAAACAGTCCCTGCCAGACCATATCTTAAATGCATACTCACCCACTATCAGCTTCAATCTCATCTCCTTGAATATAAGTTGGAGTAAATAACTTGGTTAAAGAGGATCTCGTTACCTGATATTCATACCCAATAGATAAAAGTATGGCATAGGAGTATGGCTCTGACCTCTTATTTTATATAGTATCCGATGTAGACACCCACAAATCACGTAGTATTTTCAAACCCACATGCTTAACCCCCTACTACTTACTTGCTCTAGGGCAAATTTCTGGGCAAACTAACCCTATCGTGATATGTGTTGATATAAGCTCTTAAAGCCTATCAGTGTTCCAAACCATCCTCTACTGCAGTAAGATTTCCCCTCACATTCAAATCATTCAAACGCCCCCTCTAATTTTTCCCTCTACAACATCAAGATTTAAGTATAAGGAATGAGATGCATTCTTTTAATTCAGTATGATTTCAGGATCAAGCATCAATCTCCACAAAAGATGGTGAACTTAATGGCTTGCTTTCCGTGTACATCTTCCCTAGTGTCTAAAAATCACAGTCCTTGTGATAAAGCACATAGAACTAAGTGAATGCATAAATGATGTAAGGATGGTTTCTTCAGGATTATTGACACGTTGAGTAAATTTAATGGTTGTAATGGAGACAATTTACTCATGTTGATGTCTTACATATAGACAGGCCTGTTTTCAACAATTTTGAGTCGACATATAGATATATAAGTTATGTATGTTTACCCTAACTGGTAGATAATTGGAAGAAACCATTTTTTTATTGGTAAAAAATATATTTGGATATATGTCATCCTAGACATGTAAATCATATCTGGAATAAATCATTGCTAAGGACACCCAAAAGGAACTAAAAGTTAAGAGATTTATCGGTTGAATATATTCGTTTACATGACAGTACAATATATAATTAATAAAGCATGTCTAAGCACCAATCTTCTAGACATGAAAGTTATACATAACTAACCCATAAAGAAAAATCATGATTTTATTATTTCAACTCGTAATTCAAATTCTAATTTAAGAGGACTATATCTTTATAATTTACTTTCCGTTCAAGAGCTAGTTGTACCGTTAGACTTCACGTACACATAAGGCATGATTGTTTATACATAAAGTCCACTCAGAGTTGTCCTTTGTTGTCATTTGGCTACTCAATAGTTCATTGAACCATTATTTTACTCTCTTTATGTAATGTTCACCATAGGGTTCTGTAAAATAACAAAGCTTCACATCAAAATTTCGCAATAGATTGTAATGAAGGGGTCACCTTATAAAGTATTACGAAGTATCTAATCTACCAATTATTATTAATACCAAAGGTTCAATATGCAATATCCTAGAGTAATGGAAAATGACTTGAGAGAGGACAACTATAATGGATCACTGAATTACGTTTACAGGAAAAAGTACACCTGTAATGAGTTAGCAAACAGGTAAATAATAAAAGAAATATGAAGGAACAATCAACATCAACTTAATGGACTTTTAAGCTTGCTGTGTAATTTGAGGAAGACTCACTGATTAATTCATATTGGTGAAGCTCACTGGTCAAGCCTAGAATGCTGAAACTCACTATGTCAAGGCTGGGTTATTGCAACCACTCAACTTCATGAGGATGCTCCGTGGTTGCAAATTAAAATCCATGTACAAATAAATATAAAACCAATAGATTATATTTTAAAAATTCAAATACAAAGCAAGATGAGTTCAAATTTGAAAATAGAGTTCTAATACCAAGACATCCCAATCACTCGGTCTAGTCCTATTTGGAAAATGATCCTGGGAGATTCGCCCCTAGTAATGGAGATGGGGCAATTTTATTTGTGTCAAATAGGATTCAATTTTAAGGTGGGGATGGTGGTAGGGGAGAGTCCTCTAAGGGTAGACTTGGCCATTACATTTAATCTGCAACCTCATATTAGATCGTGTAGTCCACTAATATTACCTAATTTTGCTAAAGACTAATAAATTCATGACACCGGTGCTCATATTGACAACGATGTTAACTGAAAAAAATTTGGATAAATTTATGATGGTGGTGATTTTAGATTGCCCAGGAACCAAGGGAAATGCAGAAATGACCCATTCATTCTGAATGTTGTGAAGGTCTGAGTGACAAATCCTACAGTAGAGTGTGTCCAGCATGATATCGTTGTCACCATTAGCTCTATAAAGTGTACAAAACTAATGATATAAGCTGAATTTTTAAGATTAGTGGAACATTTTTTTATTCCAGTAAACCAGAGTAAGTGTAGGCTTCACAAATAATGATAAAGGAATAAACTATACAGGTACTATAGCGAGCAATCTTCACTTGCAAAAAATCGCAGGTGCATCACCCACTTCTGTTGATCCAGATCAATGATCCACACTCGCTTCAGAGGTTATTTTGTAGGTGTTGATACCCACCACCCATAATTTCTAAAAAACTGGAATAAAGTTGTACAAAAAAATCAAACAATTAAAACCAAAATAAATGACCGTAAACTTAGTTTGAGCTTCTGGAATTTTTGCAATAAAATGTACCTGCACTTTAGTATTTACCATAGAAGAAAACACACAATTACAAATAGAAGAGAGGAGAGAATAGGAAAAAGGGACAATTGTATGAAAAAGCAGTTGCAGTAAGGGGATCCATATTGTAGAAAGAAAAGGAAGAGACAAAGAATTAAGCAAAGGATTCACACTTGAAAAGAAAAAATATTTCATTAAATAACTCAAGCATATAGAGAGGAGAGAATAGGAAAAAGGGACAATTGTATGAAAAAGCAGTTGCAGTAAGGGGACCCATATTGTAGAAAGAAAAGGAAGAGACAAAGAACTAAGCAAAGGATTCACACTTGAAAAGAAAAAATATTTCATTAAATAACTCAAGCATATACCTAGGTTGATGCATAAATCTCTTCATACCTGCTTTAAAAACATTATGAGCAACCTTGGGATCTCGTCAAAATAAAACGCCATCATGGCGTAAGCAACAAAGACATGATACATGCAATATGGGGGTTTGCGAGTCTCGAAGAAGTACTTGCAAGTTGCCCAACCCCTTCATTTCTTCTTAGAAAACGCATGAACTGAATGCGTGCTAGTGTTGCTACAATAGCACCATTAGCTAAAAGGCCCTCGTATATTTTCTTTGCAGGCTTAATTTCTCCATGACACTCCTCTAGTTCTGCATAAGCATACCACAAAATGTCAGAATCAGGAACAACTCTCAAAGCCCATTGAAACACTTTAATCACAACATCTACTAACCCAATTTTGGCTTGCCAGGTAGCATACTCATACCATATATCTAGATAATGATACAAATACATAAAACACTGCTCATACATGAACCTCATTCTCCAATTGCAAGAAATGATATCACTCCTATACTGATTCCCCTTTCTGAAAAGCTATAAACCTTTTCCAATCCAAATGCTATCGCTCTTCCTTATCCGACCCACTCGAGGTCACTGCCAACATATTCAAATCAATCTCCTCCGTGTACTTCTTCCACTCCCTATACACCACCCTAACACTATTAAACTTCAGCTTATACTCCAACATAAGCCCATTTTCCAATGTACGACTAACCAAATTCTCAAAACCCTCATAATCCCCTTATGAGATGCCTTCCAAATCAATATCATCCATTGCGACTCTTCCTATCCAGACGAAACCAACATTTGTTTCAAAAACACAATGTACTCCATCTACACCGGACCCGACTGAGTACCGGTACTGACACATTTCAACATAAATCAAATGCTTTCCACATCTTTTCCTGGCCTTATGGACCTTTATTCTCATTCAATTTCTTGATGAATCTAATGTAACACCGCTAGAGGGAGATTTGGGGGCAGTCTATTGGTTCCAGTATTTTGCTGCTGTGGGGAAGTTCGAGATGAGTTGTTCGGAAATTGGGGTTGCGGCGGAGATTGGGAGAAGTAAGGCTTCGTTTTCTAATGCATTGGATGCTTCTATATTGAATTTATTGGATGATATGATTTCTTTCATTTTGGTTTTTTTTGCACTCACGACAATAATCAATTGGAAGAGACTACAATAATAGAGATAACCCTAACCACGAACACAAATATATATATATAGAGAGCGAGAGAGAGAACTTTTTTACCGTGATTTTAGAATGGAACTGAGTTGAAGCATGTGTGTCGCCGAGGCTCTTGGATTCGAAGTTCTTTATTTTGGATTTGAATGTTGTGGAAACAATCATTGAGAGGTTTTGGAAGTCGAAGGAGCTTGGGTAAGTTGGAAAGATTTCAGTTCAAGAAAAGGAAACATACGAGTGATGTGGCGTAAACCGGTGAATTTGTCGAGAGTTATACGATGGAGAAAACCAAGAGTCATAACACGTAGCAAATTTTCCTTGAACTGTTCTCTCTTTGTATATTCCGCCACGTGGACCTCCTAACTTGGCTCCTAGATATTCTCCCTTTATATAGAGAGGGAGATTGTGGTGTTTTTCATAAGCTCTGCGTTTGAAAGCGGAACTAGCCTGGGCAAATATTTACGCACAACCAAACCGATAGTATAACAGAAGTATTTCGCAAGTCACCTCCAGCCCAGCTGGTAAGGAGCTTGCCTTCCATACCCGAAGGTCAGGGGTTCTAATCCCTGCCAGGGAGTCTGAGGAGTGCCTAGCCTCCGGTCATCGGGCCGGTTCCAGCACCCGTGGGTAGGAATCCCACACTGTAGGCCTATGATAGCTCATGTGTCTCTGAGTTTCCTGAATTGTACCGTAGCTCATTGTCGTTGAGTGGACATGGGACGTCCTTTCTGGGAACTGCCAAGTCGACTCAGTAGAGTTGAGGCTTCTTTTCTGTTTTTCAAGCATTTTCTGTCAGTGGCTAATTTTTGTGTATATTGGTCGAATTGTATGTTGTAATTTTTTAAACCACCAATCAAGCCCATTTTTTTATTGACATCACAACTCTATTGTTGTGGTGTGTTTCAGGTGTAGTAATGTGAATGCACTGGATGCATCTAATAATGTAAATGATCATCAAAACTAACAAATCAAAATGTGTCAACGTGATGTTACAATAATACATATACAAAAACCCAGGGCTGGCCTTATGGACACGCCACAGAGACGGTCGCTTGGGGCATCAACATCGTGGGGGTAGCAAAATCTGTATTCTATCTCCGCATATATCAAATCAATAAAAAAATCGTCAAAGATGGGAGGCAGCGATATTCCACAATTACAGTACGCAATTTAACTTCTATATTTGCGATAAGTCAAGTGCGAGACAGACTCACAAACTCTCTTATCGATACATCTAGTGGTGAGTTCTAAGGAAGAACGTGGTGAAAACTATTTTTAGCGTACTTTTGAGTTGTAAGTACTTTACATTGTTTGATGAAATGCCTAGTGAAATTCAGAACTTTTAAAGCTACCAGAAAATAAGAATATGCTGGCATCTATGTTGTAGTAGTTGAATGTGAAAATTTACGCTATGTATTCTCACAAAATACACTTCCAATTTAATGTGGCTGCGTGTAAAGTTTACTTGGAACTTTCACCAGTGAGGTATCCCTAGTGTCCAACTTCTATATTCATATGAACTTTGATCCAATTGGGAGTCTGACAGTGAGTCACTCGAGGATATCAAGTCAATTGCAATTGCCGATTAATCTATATCCCAATTAGACAACAAATCGGATAGGTATGGATGAACATGGACTGTGTCATGCATTACCAGTAATTCAGTATTCTCCTATTTTCCTTCTTAAATCTTAATGCGCATCTCCTTTTCTGCCTCTGGCAGTGGCAGGTTGTGACACTAGGGCTCTCATATTACTTCGTTTGAGAACCATATGATTTTGATCCGTAATTGAGGTTAGGTTTTTATGTCCTCCAATGTACGTTAGCTACCTCTTAATAAATATTGTTTTTTCAATTCATTTTATCTAATTTTAAATGGAGCATGAATTTGATTCAGTGGCTTGCTTTTATTCTCTAATGCATTATTTGTTTTCTATTGTTATTTTTAGTTAAAAAATTACAATGAAAAACTATAAGGCCATCAATTTTAGGAAGTTGCTGCAGGCCACAAAATGTGATGGACCGGCCCTATAACAACCAAACCTTACTCCCAACCTAGTAACCCACTGCCCTTCCTAGTTTGCACCATCTAATAACACAAAAAAGAGGAAATAGGTAAGTCACTGATCAAGAAACAATACTGGAAGTAAAACATACATAACACAGATAACACAAGGAAGTTAGTCGAGAAATAACAATAAAATTCGTATGTCCTTGCTTAGACTTAAATCTAAATTAGCGGACACTTCCTATGGACAAACATAACTCTACAGATCCTATGAACAGACCATGAACTACCACTTTGATACCAACTTTAACACCCCATAACTACATAAACTAGTTGTAGTCTAATATATAAAACAGTGAATAATAATAATCACCATATACCAACCACTAGTCGTAGGATTTCATTATGGTTATAGTTGATATATCACAAGTAGTCCATCAACAGTAACGACAACAATAACTATACAGACAAACAACTACTACTACATAATAGGAGAATTAAACTAGTATCCATACATCAAATAATGAATCAATACTTAGATAAATTTTCCCTTCCTATAATAACCAACTCAATAAAAGATTATAAACCATCCTCACAAATAAATTTGATATTCCTGGCAAAATGACAACAACTGAAATGAAAGAAATATACACAACATAAATCCATGTGCAAAGATACCATCACATAAATAAAATTATGCTCGTAGGCTACAACTGACTCAACATAACAAAATAAACTACGACTCTGACACTAGATCTCACAAGAAGCATCTAACATGCTCTAGGAAATATTTTACTCTCTGCACCATCCCCATATCTCATACATGTGGGGAAAGAAGGTTAGAGCAAGAAAACTACTATGCCAACTGAATCGCCAAGAATGGGATTCAATCCATAGAGGCTAATTAGGTTAAGCATCATGATATCGGAACATAATAGAATTTGAAATAAATTCAAGTAACATGGAAATTAACGAGATATCATAACTAATTTATAATTAAATTGATCATTCAAGTATGGGTAAATCTAATGTCTATGTATCTTCCCAATAGGGAACGATTAAACAAGTATGAGTAGTCATATCTCAACCTATATCGTAGGCTCCATCTAGGATCTTGTGGACTTTAGTGACATCCTAAACTATATGCAATTTCTGTAAGTTTGTCGGCAATCCATCATGAACAATCCAGAGGTGATGCTGGTAAACATGATGGAAGATCCTCAGACTACACCAGTAAGTATGAATGAGATCTTTGGGTTGAGATAGTAAGTACATCCCTGGATTAACTAGTAATGATGACCAAGTTACGTTAGGTTGATAATAAATCCAATGGTAGAATAAATACTAGACACTACTTAACCTAGTCCATACACGACAATTTTACGTAAGAAGAAAGTGTCACCTAACTCGTCAACTCAAAATCTAGACATTGGTAACCAATCAAGGATAAAGTGTAATACACGACAATGAATCTCATTCATGGTTCCATCATGAATGGCATGGCTGGTTGTTTTTAGATAATTATATTTTATCCCAAAATTACATATTATCTGATATTACAAGGAAAATTGTATTTATAGTAAAAAGACTTTCTAACCTAAGAGTTAGATTTGATATTTTATATGTAGAAACTAAATCCTAATATGATAATGTTGATATATTATTTTCCTCTTAACTCTTAGTAGAATTCAAGTTATGATGTTTACATTATTTCATCCCAGTAAACCAAATTTTTATGTTTTAAGATCCAAACAAAGTGATTTTTTAACGTCCAAAATGATTTACAAAGCTTCCAATAGATGCTAGAAGTGTTTATATATGAATTCTATTACATTTGATTAGATGATTAATAGATTCAAAGATATGATTTTTTGCACACCAATAGTTCAATTCATGGATTTACTAGACTACATATAGTGAAAACAATCAACATAATAATTAACTAGACTTAATCAGTTGTAAAATCACCAAGCAATCACCAACAAGAAATCTCCAAGTTTTAGAACGTGATCATGAACTCTCACGCTAAACCGCTAACAAAAATCGATCTTCCATATAATTTGGAGATAAAAAATAAGGATGATGATTAGGGATCAAAGGAAGTTTAGAACGGTTTCCTCAACCTTAGAACAATAATAGAGATGTTTTGGGTTTTATGGGCACAAACCGACTTAGACTAGGATTTGGGTTCGCAACCCGAAAGCGTCTTTTAATTTCTCCCTAGCTTCTTGCAACGATGCCCTAGCGTTTCGCGAGACGTTAGAGAAAAATAAAAAAATAAACCAATGTATCACACCAGGCCTATAGCGCCTCACAAAGGGTCCCTAACGTCTTGCGAGAAGCTAGAACCAAAAAACTAGGATTGAGCTTTCCAATGCCAAGAACACTCCCGTACTCGCTTAAACTCTTCCCAAAGCACTGAGACACATTCTATACACAATGTTGAACGTTTCAAACCCCGGATCCAAATGGAAAGTGCATTTACACACAAAATCAGATATTGACCAAAATACTCGTTTTCCATTAATGGGTGAAAAAATAAAGGAATGGATAGCACCAATAGCACTCAAATGCCTTAAGAAACATGTTGGAAACAAATGGAACCAACTGATACCATCTCGAGCACTTAAAATTATAGCAGATGACTCTAAGTTAACAAATAAATCAATCTGAAAAAGGAAATTAATAAAATGAGTCTATAATAACCAAATAAAAGCTCTAACAGCTACACCAAGTGTATTTAAACATGTACGTAAGTCAATAAAAAAATATAACAAAGAAACAAAATAACTCCAAAATCTGGAATACTACAATTTTCAAGTACCTTAATAAGACTACAGATATGCTAGCTTATACCGATGAGAGTTTAGTAGCTCTAAGGTATACACATTCATATTAAACAAAGATAAAAGAAAGTATATCTTTGATATGTATTTACCTTGGGGGTGGAGTCATTGTTTGGAGAAGTATCAAGCAATACTGGATTGTTGGTTCCACCATGGACCTTGAGTGTAGCCTCTGAGGAAACTAAAGAGGCCGTTTAGCTCTGACACTTCTTGCTGGATTTAGATAAGGTATCTTCTATGCCAAAAACTATTACTTTTCTTGGGATAATAGTGGTGTAGTTACAAATTTGAAAGTGTTAGAAAATCTGTTTTCCAGGATTTTTTTCTAACATGCCATGATTTTGCAGGCAAAATTTTAAGGTGCAAATATCCTCGATCCCGAGAGTTCTTTGTTGCATTTTGTTCCCCTCATCGAGGGATATAAAAATGCACTATAAGAACATTAAAATTCATTGAGAAATGAATGAGATATTTGACCTTAAACATTGGCTAAAAACACTAACAAAATGTTGAGTATGGTTTAAATCTTTAGTCCCACATGGGATAGACAAATTCCTACCTCTTGTTTATATACAAGAGAATTGGGACTAAGGGTGTAGCCCTTAGGGTTACCCACTTTAGTGGAAGCGGAGAGGACTTAGATGGGCTTGAATTGGGCCTAAAAACACACACACACGAGCGATCCCCGCCCCAGTCCTGTCTGGTCGGGCACGGGTTTGGGCTTGTTCTTGGAACCTCCACCTATCTTTTTGGGTCGATGTTATTTAACACTATTATTAACCGTTGTGCCTATTCAAATTCACAATGTTTTGCTACAACAGACAAATCCTTACGGATTTAATGTTTTGTTGGTGTCCAACTGGTTTGACTTTCTGGTCAAAGGGTTACAAGCTTTCCAGGAACGGTGTATCCATTACAATAGTCGCATATGATCTAACAGGTTTATGCAAACCTATAAAAGGAGATATCCAAAAACAAATTGAGATACTGAATTTTCTGGTTGCGCTCTCTCTCTATTTGCATATTGTCTGCGTTGAGTTCATATGGGTTGCAGACAGAAGTGCTACCTTCTGCAACAAGGATTTGTCTCATCATGGGGAACTAATTGCTCGATAATCCTTCAGCACCAGTAAGGGAGAAATAATAGTTTCAAGGAACAGAAGAAAATCCTAAACTCGGATCACCATTATATCATAGTTAAAGCTTACAACCACCATCCAAATCACAGAGTAAGTAAAAGGTAAGCAATAATATTTCTGATTTTGGTATTTCATAGTATGGATTTCTAACAAAATTTAAACTATTATTCCTGCTTCCCTGGAAATTATTTTTCCTTACGGGAATTTCCGTACTATTTTATGTACTTTTCTTTCTCTGTCTAAAATTAATTGGTTTAATTTTCTTTTCTTTTTTATAAAATTCAACTAGAGCAATTTACTTGCAATATACTTATATTTTATTTTGTTTCTTTTAGAAAAAATGACTAATGGAAAGGAAACCCTTACCGACGTTGAATCATTAAAGAATGGCAATTTTGTGCCTACTCAGGGAGCTATTTACCAACCACCCGCCCCCACCTCCTTGGAGAGAAACCAGAAAAGTTCAATGGAACCAATTTCAAGCGCTAGCAACAAAAATTATTTTATTTTACAGCACTTGAATTACACAGGTTCTTGACTGGACATGCTCCTATATGTACTAAAGATGAGTCCGACAAAGTGAGATGCATAGTTGTGGAAGCATGGAATCACCCTAATTTCATATGCAAGAACTATCTCCTGAATGGATTGGACAACACTCTTTGCAATGTGTATTGTTCAGTGAAGACGGCCAAAGAACTCTGGAATTCTTTGGACAAAAAGGACAAGACTAAAGATGTTGGCATGAAGAAATTCATAGTTGGCAAATTTTTTAACTTCAAAATGATTGATGCAAAGGTCGTCATTCG